>JAHPZR010044693.1:17500-24463 GCA_019787425.1 Platygyra sinensis | reverse complement strand
TTTTGTATAATTTGATAAAACAGCTTGAGTTAAATTTGCTTCAAAAGGTGCCCGCGTACTGCGCAGGGCTTACAAGAAGATATATATTTTAGAGTCGATTTAGTGATGTAAGATGTTCCGTTTCAAACGAACATGAGGAGACTTATTTAAAACTTTTTTGTTATACTTTGCAGCTATAAAAGGTTTATATTCCAATCAGCCTGGTCATTCCTGTAAGGACATTCGTGACTCAAGAGACTCCAAAGGAGACGGCGAGTACTGGATCGACCCTGAGAAGGATGGACACCCTTTCAAGGTTTACTGTGACATGACAACTGACGGAGGTAAGTTAACGATAATGATATGAAAGACCAAACTTTCTAAAATCCTAGGAAGGAGTGCACAAAGCCCCCACAAAAAAAAAGAAAACGAAAAGAAAAAGACGTTAGGTGAAAGTGCAAGAGAACCTGAATTTCGTTAACCATAATGATTCCGAAACCCCCGAGAAGCCGACACGCTTTCAACGTACAATAACTCGTAACTAAATTCCAGAATTGGAAACTTTTAACTGACTTTTATTCCATTTGCCTCGGAAACCCGCTGATTTAAAGTCTAGTCCAGTCTACTCGCATCAGATCAGTTCTCAGAATATAACAAAAAGAATATTCCACTTTATTACATCCACGTCAAAACTTGACAAATTCAAGTTTTCTAAATTGCCATTTATTGAAGGAGGTTACAACATTAACATGCTGTGGATGCAAATATAATTTTCACGATCGTCGCCTTACTGTTTGATGTAATTAAATATGAAAACGTCACGACAAATATGGCCACTTTTGTACAGCAAGTTTAGAGCATTTGCACCTACTAATTTTTATGTTGATTTCTTTTCGCAATGAAAGCGGAATATAGTCCTCAGCTGCTTTTATCTTTTTCACGCGAACCTTGAACTTTGTTTCATTTAAGGAGGTTGGCTTCTTGTCTCCAACGTTGTGATTGACAGTCCTTCGTCCTCACAAATGTCAGTAGAGACATCATACCGTGAAATTAGCAGTTACCATAACAACCAGATGTTTCTGACAAAGAGTGCCATGAATGAGCTCAGAACACACCTGTCTTTCACTCAACTGAGATTCCACTGCAGTAAGCAACAGGGACGTACGTTCCACGTGACCACGGTCGCTAACAGCTCTGGTGAAGCTGTAGTCCAGTACTTCAGCGGTCAGACGGATGTCCAGCCTGATGCCTGTGGTTCGTTTGTTAGAATGGAGAATGACAACTCGAGATTGGCAGGAGTTTGCCGCCAGTGGGGATATAATGGCCGCTATTCCGTTGGCAAATGGGGGCATGCTCGAGGTCAAGATCGATTGTACATCTATCCGGCTTTTGTAACAGGTTCATATCACTGGCTGCTTTCTCTAAGATGGGAATGTGATGACAAATACGTTGGAGTGTCTCCTGGTGAT
Source organism: Platygyra sinensis (assembly GCA_019787425.1). NCBI lineage: Eukaryota > Metazoa > Cnidaria > Anthozoa > Scleractinia > Merulinidae > Platygyra > Platygyra sinensis. Next base: position 23,015 of record JAHPZR010044693.1, on the reverse strand, counting down.
TTCTGGAAAGTCTTCGTTCGTTAAGATCGTGGTCCACCGATTACTTATAGCTAGACAAACGTATTTATCAAACCTTCAATACATGCAGAATAACAAGTTTAAGTTGAATGAAGTTTTGTGATCGAAAATTTTGTTTTATGTTTAAGGAGCTTTTAGACAGTTACAGGCTTCCATACTACGTCTATAAACAAAAGAAATAATACAGCAGCATCGTTAAAATATGGAAAATAAAAGTCCCATCGAAAGTACAATGAGCAATGTGTAGCTTAACAACAAAATATAATTGGTTTATGGACAAATTAAACGTTCATCCTAGAGTGATTTGCTAAACGCTTAAAATAAACCAACTTTATCTGAGCAGCTAGCTCGCTACATTGCTGCCTCAACGTTTAGAACAATCAACGGTCCAAGCCCCGCTTACTTGCGTGATTTAATACAACTTAGGAATTCGTCCTATAACTTGAGGTGTAATAATAAGCATTTAATGACTGGCCCCTCGGGAAACAGTGAGTTTTGTTTCCCCGAGACCCTCAATGTTCCCCGAGGCGAAGCCGAGGGGAACATTGAAGTCGAGGGGAAAAAAAGCTCACTGTTTCCCGAAGGGCCAGTCATTAAGTGTTTCGTTATACCTCCCAACTCAAAAGTAGAAAAAAAACTCCGAAAAAAATGATTTGCTTGATGCCATTGCATACACTGGCTGTGCTCCCAAAATTGAGCCGAGCTGCAAATAACCAACCTGTCCTATCGAAAAATCACGACAACAGTCTTCTTCTTCGCAGCTAACAAAAAATATAGACAGTACCAAAATTGATTTGGCTTCTTCTAATGCTTAACTCAAGCCTTCTGAGTTTGATTTGATCAGGAACAGCATATTTTGCTGTAAATTGCACAAATACTTTCCTACCTTGCGACCGCGATCGAAGAGCGAGTTGACGAACGTAGGTGACCCAATTTTGGTGCCAAACCAAAAGCTTGGAGACACGAAACGTTCATATTTTCCCTTTATGCACCCTGCTCCGTCGCTACGGACTGTGTTTTGCAATGTGCATTGCTAAGGCCAAGCTCGGTTTGCTGGGAAGAGAACTAATCTGACACAAATCTTTGCCATAATTTGGCCACTAAGTTAAGTGGCCGTTTATTGTGAGAACATCTCAAAATACAAACGAACTGGAAATACGTACCTTTTCCCAGCAAAGGTGAGGGCAAACACGCCAAAGCCCTGAACGCGTTAGCGTGACAGGGCCGCCCCACCCAACGCCAAAGCAATGCACAGCGCCCAAACAATACCAAACAATAACAACTGAAACAAGATTATTGCATCTAACCAAGTGGCCCCTGCACACATGGTTTGATCTACAACTGTTAACTTGTAAACTATGGTGTAAAATAATTAAGTTATATTCAAAGTTAGTTGCAACGTTTAGGAAAACAATTGGCCCCTGCACAAATGTTCCCAATGAGGCAACCATATAACAGGACAAAAGCTCTGTAGGAACTATCTTCTAATAACTGAGTTGACCCAGCACACAAGTTTGATGCTCAAATTGGTAGCCTGCCTTACCACATGCAAAATATCAACAGAAGTCTCAAGGTTCAATGTACCTTGCGGGAAACGATTGGCCCCTGCACAAAGGTTCCCAGTCAGGCAGCTAAATAACTTAACACCAATCAAGTGCATGAGGCACTGTTAGCCCTAGAGCAAGGGCTCTGAATGAACCAAGTGGCCCCTGCACACATGGTTAGATCAAAACATTATAAAATAAGATCATTCAACAAAAGGTGCACGTGCAGGTTCGGCGGAAAACACCCTCCTAGTTCTGCGGAATTCTTCATACTCTACTCAGCCTCATTGGATATAAAGTCGCCGTGGCAACCGTATTTAACCTTTACTGCTCCAGGCAAGGTCCGGGAAAACGAACTTAATAGAGGAAAAAAACTGCCCTCCTCTACCCTCCTCTTGTTTTTCTTTGGGTGTCGTTTTTTCCTTAGCCAGCCAGCTTTTTCGCGGACCTCCTATTGTTTTTATATAACTCAAGCAAAAATTTAATTAGAAAAACCGCATAAACAGAATAGCTATGAAAGAGAAAGCACCTGCTGATCCATCGCCAACTCGTGGCATAAACCAAACAAAAACCAGAAGAACAACATTTTTTGCAAGTTGCGGTGTGAAACCATTGTCTTAATTCAATTGGCTAGTTGCCCAGGTTATCATAACTCTCATGCGACTAAGTTACATAGTATCTCACTTTTTGAAGCTACAAATATGGAAATTGATTTAATAAAAATTTTGTTATTCACCATTCATTCGTAATTTACTTAACAAAACTAGCCTCAAGATATTCCAGGTGAAACATCATCATCTGGTTTTATCGTGCAAAGTGAGCTTTTGGAGAATAAATGCCCAATTTGGAAAACTACGTTCCGTGCATGACGAAAGGCAACATTTCGCCGACACTTTATGGTGCAAAATGTAGATTTAGAACTCTATCATTTGAAGCAGGCGGTAGTCTCAAAGTCTGTATAAATTAGGCGTACCTCAAAAGGTCCTAATATCACAACCAAGACAAGATAATTTTTTCTGTGATGTTTTTATTTAACAAATGCACTTTGGGGTATGAATGCAAATTTTAACTGTATCTATTGTGAAATTAAATATACTTCGAAATCTTAACAGATAAGAGAATACTTTCTATAACGTTTCTTTTCCCAACTTTAAACCGGTCAGTTACCGTTAATTTCAACCTTGTCATATCACGGTTGAACGAAAATTAAAATTTCCCACTGATTTATCGTCGTTCTGTTTCGACAGATGTTTTTGTTTTGACATATCTTCTTATACAGCTTAGGGTGTTGTTATCCTTTCATGTTTTTACAGTTAACAAATTGATATATCTCATGCAACCGTTCTGCTGCGTATAATTATCCTTTATCAATAACTTTTCCGAGCAATCATCTTAAACGGAATAATTCAAGGAAATGCAGCACAAAAAGAGACAAATTGCTCTCTGAATCACTCATTTGAATAATAAACAAAATTGTTTGTCAACTATGGTTCTCTTTGCCTCGTTATTCTTTTGTGGTTTCCTTTCTCGTGCGTTTTGAAGAATATTTAATTTATAGGATCCTCGAGTACACAGCACTGAAGATAAGGAGACATAAAGAGCTAATACCACCACTTCCCGCTTAAACATATTTATTATTGTTATTACCAGATGATGATGATTCACCTGGAATATCTCGTGGTTCGCTTTGTTAAATAAATTACGAATAAATTGAGAATTACTTGGTTGTATGGGAGTCATGAATCCCTGCGCAACTAGCAAATTCAGATAATTATTTCAAACCGCAACTTGCAAAAATGTTGTTCTTCTTGCTTTTTTTCGTTAGATACCGTGAGTTGCCGATGGATCAGCCGGTGCTTTCCCTTTAATAGCTATTGCTTCTATTTGTGCGGTTTCTCTAATTAAACTTTTACCTGTGTTATATAAACGATAGGGGGTTAACGAAAAAGCGGGCTAGAAAAAACGGCACGCAGAGAAAAAAACAAGAGGAGGGCAGAGCAGTCTCCCCTCCATTATTTTCCTTTACCTGGACCCTGCCTGGAGCCTACCTGGAGCCTGCCTGGACCCTACCCAGAGCAGTAGCCTGACTTACTCTATCGTGACGATATATCTCACTCTGGCGTCAGATATTAATACGAATAATTACTATCATACGGATTAATCCTGTCTCTAAGTCATATGGATAGCCTCTGCTTCTATATCCCTCGCGATTTGAGACGCGATTCATTTTTTTAAGTCAGAAATCTCAAGAACTAAAGCTGTTAATTAAACCCTTTTAGGCCTTGAATGTCAGAACAGTAATAAATTATGGAAGATGTTCGTCTTTAAAACCTTATATGTTTATCAAACAATTAAGTAGCCAAGTTGCAAGTCTTAAATGTATTCTTTTTTACTTGCTCTCGCATTTTTTTAAATATTCTTTTGAAAATTTTAGAACACTCCAACGATCGAGAATCTATCTCCCCAGTTAACGATTCACACCTGTCAAGTTAATGATGCATTCACACAAGAGAGGATGCTCATTCCCTTTTAACTGATGTCATAACAGAACTTTTACGTCAATTATTTTCGGTAATTAGATAAAATTAACATTCATTTCAAGAGCGCCATACTACATTTATTGCTCATGGCACTTTTTAATACTTATTAAAGATTAAGAGGATATATCTCTTATTAGAGGTTTTGTTGGGTAGTATCGCTGAGTATTTTACGAGTTGTGCCATATTTTGACAAGCCCGTATATTCAACACGCTAAATTTTTATGTCCGTGCGGGCAAATTTCGTGGATATTTATTTACGGGGAATGCGTGACAGAAGTACGCGACGGGGAACGGAATAGCCCTTTTCACGGTTAACCTTGCTCATTTGCATTACAATAAAATCTGGCATGTATGCGAGGCAATTTCGGGCTATTTTGTAGTTTTAGCCCGAAATTGCCTCGCATCCACGTTGGAATACATTGTAATGCAAATGAGAAAAATTAACCGTGAAAAGGGCTATTGGCGCGGGAAATCCAGCTAAATGATTGGTCGACAGCAAACAAATCTGTCTAACCGGTCCTCTGGAGTAGAAATACCGCGTGATATTTGTACTCGTTGTGGGGTTTATTTGTACTTTACGAGGTGCAGTTGGATAATAAATAGGATTACTGACAAAGTCCTTAAGGCCTGTTTTGGTTGCAAGTCAGTCCGGGATCGGACTGAAGCGAACAAGCAGCACTCGTGTCAGAACAACGAGCCATACAACAAATCTTACAGATGGCTATTTTGTACTTGGCCCAGTTGGCCATTGCTGCTATCAACATTGTCTTTTTCATCTTATTTGTGTCGGCGAGCACAGACTTTTGCGCAAGCGTTTTTGAAACTCAAGTTGGTAAGTGAACGCATTTCAACTGTAAAGAAAGATTTAAAAGGCTGTTAAAGCTAGTTACTCTAAACCTTTCAATCGTTGAGTGTCAGTTTTGCAAAGAACTTAGGCTTAATAGAAGATTACGTAAAGCCACTATCGTATAGGGAACAATTGTTCGCGTTGTAAAACCTTTTTAAGTGTAGAGTGTATTTAGCACTGTAGTGCTAATTGGGGACACTGTAACTGAATATTTCAAATAGAACATAAACTATGAAGAAACCCAACTGGTGGGAGGCTGACCAGTTGGCTATTTACACAATGCGGTCGAGGAGTTGAACTCGGGACTACCGAGAACAAATCCAGATAGCAGCAGGGTGGAGGATTTGGACCAGGGACCTTCATATTTGAAATCCAGCGCCCTGAACCACTCGGCCACGCTGCGTCCCTAAACCGACTTGTTCTGTTTTCCTTAGACATGACGCTGCACACTGACTTTGATAAAGCATTAACTTGCTTTTCGCTTTCAGACCATGCCTTACTTGGTCATGCCATGGATACGGTTACTGTTGATGAGTTTGAATGTCTACTCAAATGCATCGAAAATA
>JAHPZR010044693.1:0-7500 GCA_019787425.1 Platygyra sinensis | reverse complement strand
ACAATCCTTTCAAAAGCATTATACAGATAGCAGACACCTGCTGAATCAAAATTAAAATTGTTTTATCAAATTATGCTAAATTATGTTGCAGGACATTCACGTTTTTCACACCTTTCGCCCTTGTATCCTGGATGACATTGCCCACCTTTTTCTTGTTCCTTCTGCTTACGAAAAACATCGGTGCAGGAGGCCTAGGTTGGATAACGATATCAAAGAGAACAGATTGAGAAATCAAGTAGTTACCACAAGGTTATTAACATAACATATTCGTTTTATTTGAGCATACAAACCGATCCAATGATCATATTATTCTCGAAGACCTCTCCGCTCGAGTCAAGCTAACCAAACTAGGTTGTGCGAATGTACGTTAGTTCAGTTTCAACTAATTCAACTGACCTGAACAGAGCCATAGTATGTAGATTCTTTCTTCCATTTAAAGTCTCCTGGTTTTATCTGTCGGGTTTTGTTGTTAAGCTCACAAATGCGTCGTTGTGTATTGTTGCCATTGGGGATGAACATTAACCGACTTGCAGCAGTTATTTTCGATGCATTTGAGTAGACATTCAAACTCATCAACAGTAACCGTATCCATGGCATGACCAAGTAAGGCATGGTCTGAAAGCGAAAAGCAAGTTAATGCTTTATCAAAGTCAGTGTGCAGCGTCATGTCTAAGGAAAACAGAACAAGTCGGTTTAGGGACGCAGCGTGGCCGAGTGGTTCAGGGCGCTGGATTTCAAATATGAAGGTCCCTGGTCCAAATCCTCCACCCTGCTGCTATCTGGATTTGTTCTCGGTAGTCCCGAGTTCAACTCCTCGACCGCATTGTGTAAATAGCCAACTGGTCAGCCTCCCACCAGTTGGGTTTCTTCATAGTTTATGTTCTATTTGAAATATTCAGTTACAGTGTCCCCAATTAGCACTACAGTGCTAAATACACTCTACACTTAAAAAGGTTTTACAACGCGAACAATTGTTCCCTATACGATAGTGGCTTTACGTAATCTTCTATTAAGCCTAAGTTCTTTGCAAAACTGACACTCAACGATTGAAAGGTTTAGAGTAACTAGCTTTAACAGCCTTTTAAATCTTTCTTTACAGTTGAAATGCGTTCACTTACCAACTTGAGTTTCAAAAACGCTTGCGCAAAAGTCTGTGCTCGCCGACACAAATAAGATGAAAAAGACAATGTTGATAGCAGCAATGGCCAACTGGGCCAAGTACAAAATAGCCATCTGTAAGATTTGTTGTATGGCTCGTTGTTCTGACACGAGTGCTGCTTGTTCGCTTCAGTCCGATCCCGGACTGACTTGCAACCAAAACAGGCCTTAAGGACTTTGTCAGTAATCCTATTTATTATCCAACTGCACCTCGTAAAGTACAAATAAACCCCACAACGAGTACAAATATCACGCGGTATTTCTACTCCAGAGGACCGGTTAGACAGATTTGTTTGCTGTCGACCAATCATTTAGCTGGATTTCCCGCGCCAATAGCCCTTTTCACGGTTAATTTTTCTCATTTGCATTACAATGTATTCCAACGTGGATGCGAGGCAATTTCGGGCTAAAACTACAAAATAGCCCGAAATTGCCTCGCATACATGCCAGATTTTATTGTAATGCAAATGAGCAAGGTTAACCGTGAAAAGGGCTATTCCGTTCCCCGTCGCGTACTTCTGTCACGCATTCCCCGTAAATAAATATCCACGAAATTTGCCCGCACGGACATAAAAATTTAGCGTGTTGAATATACGGGCTTGTCAAAATATGGCACAACTCGTAAAAATACTCAGCGATACTACCCAACAAAACCTCTAATAAGAGATATATCCTCTTAATCTTTAATAAGTATTAAAAAGTGCCATGAGCAATAAATGTAGTATGGCGCTCTTGAAATGAATGTTAATTTTATCTAATTACCGAAAATAATTGACGTAAAAGTTCTGTTATGACATCAGTTAAAAGGGAATGAGCATCCTCTCTTGTGTGAATGCATCATTAACTTGACAGGTGTGAATCGTTAACTGGGGAGATAGATTCTCGATCGTTGGAGTGTTCTAAAATTTTCAAAAGAATATTTAAAAAAATGCGAGAGCAAGTAAAAAAGAATACATTTAAGACTTGCAACTTGGCTACTTAATTGTTTGATAAACATATAAGGTTTTAAAGACGAACATCTTCCATAATTTATTACTGTTCTGACATTCAAGGCCTAAAAGGGTTTAATTAACAGCTTTAGTTCTTGAGATTTCTGACTTAAAAAAATGAATCGCGTCTCAAATCGCGAGGGATATAGAAGCAGAGGCTATCCATATGACTTAGAGACAGGATTAATCCGTATGATAGTAATTATTCGTATTAATATCTGACGCCAGAGTGAGATATATCGTCACGATAGAGTAAGTCAGGCTACTGCTCTGGGTAGGGTCCAGGCAGGCTCCAGGTAGGCTCCAGGCAGGGTCCAGGTAAAGGAAAATAATGGAGGGGAGACTGCTCTGCCCTCCTCTTGTTTTTTTCTCTGCGTGCCGTTTTTTCTAGCCCGCTTTTTCGTTAACCCCCTATCGTTTATATAACACAGGTAAAAGTTTAATTAGAGAAACCGCACAAATAGAAGCAATAGCTATTAAAGGGAAAGCACCGGCTGATCCATCGGCAACTCACGGTATCTAACGAAAAAAAGCAAGAAGAACAACATTTTTGCAAGTTGCGGTTTGAAATAATTATCTGAATTTGCTAGTTGCGCAGGGATTCATGACTCCCATACAACCAAGTAATTCTCAATTTATTCGTAATTTATTTAACAAAGCGAACCACGAGATATTCCAGGTGAATCATCATCATCTGGTAATAACAATAATAAATATGTTTAAGCGGGAAGTGGTGGTATTAGCTCTTTATGTCTCCTTATCTTCAGTGCTGTGTACTCGAGGATCCTATAAATTAAATATTCTTCAAAACGCACGAGAAAGGAAACCACAAAAGAATAACGAGGCAAAGAGAACCATAGTTGACAAACAATTTTGTTTATTATTCAAATGAGTGATTCAGAGAGCAATTTGTCTCTTTTTGTGCTGCATTTCCTTGAATTATTCCGTTTAAGATGATTGCTCGGAAAAGTTATTGATAAAGGATAATTATACGCAGCAGAACGGTTGCATGAGATATATCAATTTGTTAACTGTAAAAACATGAAAGGATAACAACACCCTAAGCTGTATAAGAAGATATGTCAAAACAAAAACATCTGTCGAAACAGAACGACGATAAATCAGTGGGAAATTTTAATTTTCGTTCAACCGTGATATGACAAGGTTGAAATTAACGGTAACTGACCGGTTTAAAGTTGGGAAAAGAAACGTTATAGAAAGTATTCTCTTATCTGTTAAGATTTCGAAGTATATTTAATTTCACAATAGATACAGTTAAAATTTGCATTCATACCCCAAAGTGCATTTGTTAAATAAAAACATCACAGAAAAAATTATCTTGTCTTGGTTGTGATATTAGGACCTTTTGAGGTACGCCTAATTTATACAGACTTTGAGACTACCGCCTGCTTCAAATGATAGAGTTCTAAATCTACATTTTGCACCATAAAGTGTCGGCGAAATGTTGCCTTTCGTCATGCACGGAACGTAGTTTTCCAAATTGGGCATTTATTCTCCAAAAGCTCACTTTGCACGATAAAACCAGATGATGATGTTTCACCTGGAATATCTTGAGGCTAGTTTTGTTAAGTAAATTACGAATGAATGGTGAATAACAAAATTTTTATTAAATCAATTTCCATATTTGTAGCTTCAAAAAGTGAGATACTATGTAACTTAGTCGCATGAGAGTTATGATAACCTGGGCAACTAGCCAATTGAATTAAGACAATGGTTTCACACCGCAACTTGCAAAAAATGTTGTTCTTCTGGTTTTTGTTTGGTTTATGCCACGAGTTGGCGATGGATCAGCAGGTGCTTTCTCTTTCATAGCTATTCTGTTTATGCGGTTTTTCTAATTAAATTTTTGCTTGAGTTATATAAAAACAATAGGAGGTCCGCGAAAAAGCTGGCTGGCTAAGGAAAAAACGACACCCAAAGAAAAACAAGAGGAGGGTAGAGGAGGGCAGTTTTTTTTCCTCTATTAAGTTCGTTTTCCCGGACCTTGCCTGGAGCAGTAAAGGTTAAATACGGTTGCCACGGCGACTTTATATCCAATGAGGCTGAGTAGAGTATGAAGAATTCCGCAGAACTAGGAGGGTGTTTTCCGCCGAACCTGCACGTGCACCTTTTGTTGAATGATCTTATTTTATAATGTTTTGATCTAACCATGTGTGCAGGGGCCACTTGGTTCATTCAGAGCCCTTGCTCTAGGGCTAACAGTGCCTCATGCACTTGATTGGTGTTAAGTTATTTAGCTGCCTGACTGGGAACCTTTGTGCAGGGGCCAATCGTTTCCCGCAAGGTACATTGAACCTTGAGACTTCTGTTGATATTTTGCATGTGGTAAGGCAGGCTACCAATTTGAGCATCAAACCTTGTGTGCTGGGTCAACTCAGTTATTAGAAGATAGTTCCTACAGAGCTTTTGTCCTGTTATATGGTTGCCTCATTGGGAACATTTGTGCAGGGGCCAATTGTTTTCCTAAACGTTGCAACTAACTTTGAATATAACTTAATTATTTTACACCATAGTTTACAAGTTAACAGTTGTAGATCAAACCATGTGTGCAGGGGCCACTTGGTTAGATGCAATAATCTTGTTTCAGTTGTTATTGTTTGGTATTGTTTGGGCGCTGTGCATTGCTTTGGCGTTGGGTGGGGCGGCCCTGTCACGCTAACGCGTTCAGGGCTTTGGCGTGTTTGCCCTCACCTTTGCTGGGAAAAGGTACGTATTTCCAGTTCGTTTGTATTTTGAGATGTTCTCACAATAAACGGCCACTTAACTTAGTGGCCAAATTATGGCAAAGATTTGTGTCAGATTAGTTCTCTTCCCAGCAAACCGAGCTTGGCCTTAGCAATGCACATTGCAAAACACAGTCCGTAGCGACGGAGCAGGGTGCATAAAGGGAAAATATGAACGTTTCGTGTCTCCAAGCTTTTGGTTTGGCACCAAAATTGGGTCACCTACGTTCGTCAACTCGCTCTTCGATCGCGGTCGCAAGGTAGGAAAGTATTTGTGCAATTTACAGCAAAATATGCTGTTCCTGATCAAATCAAACTCAGAAGGCTTGAGTTAAGCATTAGAAGAAGCCAAATCAATTTTGGTACTGTCTATATTTTTTGTTAGCTGCGAAGAAGAAGACTGTTGTCGTGATTTTTCGATAGGACAGGTTGGTTATTTGCAGCTCGGCTCAATTTTGGGAGCACAGCCAGTGTATGCAATGGCATCAAGCAAATCATTTTTTTCGGAGTTTTTTTTCTACTTTTGAGTTGGGAGGTATAACGAAACACTTAATGACTGGCCCTTCGGGAAACAGTGAGCTTTTTTTCCCCTCGACTTCAATGTTCCCCTCGGCTTCGCCTCGGGGAACATTGAGGGTCTCGGGGAAACAAAACTCACTGTTTCCCGAGGGGCCAGTCATTAAATGCTTATTATTACACCTCAAGTTATAGGACGAATTCCTAAGTTGTATTAAATCACGCAAGTAAGCGGGGCTTGGACCGTTGATTGTTCTAAACGTTGAGGCAGCAATGTAGCGAGCTAGCTGCTCAGATAAAGTTGGTTTATTTTAAGCGTTTAGCAAATCACTCTAGGATGAACGTTTAATTTGTCCATAAACCAATTATATTTTGTTGTTAAGCTACACATTGCTCATTGTACTTTCGATGGGACTTTTATTTTCCATATTTTAACGATGCTGCTGTATTATTTCTTTTGTTTATAGACGTAGTATGGAAGCCTGTAACTGTCTAAAAGCTCCTTAAACATAAAACAAAATTTTCGATCACAAAACTTCATTCAACTTAAACTTGTTATTCTGCATGTATTGAAGGTTTGATAAATACGTTTGTCTAGCTATAAGTAATCGGTGGACCACGATCTTAACGAACGAAGACTTTCCAGAAATCACCAGGAGACACTCCAACGTATTTGTCATCACATTCCCATCTTAGAGAAAGCAGCCAGTGATATGAACCTGTTACAAAAGCCGGATAGATGTACAATCGATCTTGACCTCGAGCATGCCCCCATTTGCCAACGGAATAGCGGCCATTATATCCCCACTGGCGGCAAACTCCTGCCAATCTCGAGTTGTCATTCTCCATTCTAACAAACGAACCACAGGCATCAGGCTGGACATCCGTCTGACCGCTGAAGTACTGGACTACAGCTTCACCAGAGCTGTTAGCGACCGTGGTCACGTGGAACGTACGTCCCTGTTGCTTACTGCAGTGGAATCTCAGTTGAGTGAAAGACAGGTGTGTTCTGAGCTCATTCATGGCACTCTTTGTCAGAAACATCTGGTTGTTATGGTAACTGCTAATTTCACGGTATGATGTCTCTACTGACATTTGTGAGGACGAAGGACTGTCAATCACAACGTTGGAGACAAGAAGCCAACCTCCTTAAATGAAACAAAGTTCAAGGTTCGCGTGAAAAAGATAAAAGCAGCTGAGGACTATATTCCGCTTTCATTGCGAAAAGAAATCAACATAAAAATTAGTAGGTGCAAATGCTCTAAACTTGCTGTACAAAAGTGGCCATATTTGTCGTGACGTTTTCATATTTAATTACATCAAACAGTAAGGCGACGATCGTGAAAATTATATTTGCATCCACAGCATGTTAATGTTGTAACCTCCTTCAATAAATGGCAATTTAGAAAACTTGAATTTGTCAAGTTTTGACGTGGATGTAATAAAGTGGAATATTCTTTTTGTTATATTCTGAGAACTGATCTGATGCGAGTAGACTGGACTAGACTTTAAATCAGCGGGTTTCCGAGGCAAATGGAATAAAAGTCAGTTAAAAGTTTCCAATTCTGGAATTTAGTTACGAGTTATTGTACGTTGAAAGCGTGTCGGCTTCTCGGGGGTTTCGGAATCATTATGGTTAACGAAATTCAGGTTCTCTTGCACTTTCACCTAACGTCTTTTTCTTTTCGTTTTCTTTTTTTTTGTGGGGGCTTTGTGCACTCCTTCCTAGGATTTTAGAAAGTTTGGTCTTTCATATCATTATCGTTAACTTACCTCCGTCAGTTGTCATGTCACAGTAAACCTTGAAAGGGTGTCCATCCTTCTCAGGGTCGATCCAGTACTCGCCGTCTCCTTTGGAGTCTCTTGAGTCACGAATGTCCTTACAGGAATGACCAGGCTGATTGGAATATAAACCTTTTATAGCTGCAAAGTATAACAAAAAAGTTTTAAATAAGTCTCCTCATGTTCGTTTGAAACGGAACATCTTACATCACTAAATCGACTCTAAAATATATATCTTCTTGTAAGCCCTGCGCAGTACGCGGGCACCTTTTGAAGCAAATTTAACTCAAGCTGTTTTATCAAATTATACA
>JAHPZR010044692.1:10000-11631 GCA_019787425.1 Platygyra sinensis | reverse complement strand
AGGGTCACCCGATTTTTTTTGGGCTTTTTTGCAAGCCCACCCGTGGAATCGTGACAGAAATTCAGCGTTACTTTCAGTTCTCACCAAATAAGGACAGTGGGATGATCTCATCATTAGCCAATTACAGGCCATTTTTCAGCTCTTTTGGTCATATCCCCCCCTCGGGATAGTTTTGTCAAGTTAGCTAAATTAGTATGCTCGATGGCGGAATGGCGGTCCCGTCGACGGATGCCTATTTGCTCAAAAATTGGAGCCAAATCTTTCGGAAATGGAAGTCAGGACATTTGTAAGTATAAAGAAAGCTATTTGGGACCAGTTGCTGGCTTCTTAGGCTGAAATTAGACAGAATTAAGCTTTTATGGTTGTACGTGATGAACGCCACGTTGTGAATAAATTATCGGCTATTTGCATGTCTCGCTCTGTTGTTTGTTTCGTTCTCTTTTGTAGCCTGCTGAGGTCAGTTTTTCGTCTAAATCACCCAAGAAAAGTTCGCAAATTATGTTCCCATTCAATTTTAAGCTGTCCGAAAGAAAATTCTTGTCTTTTTTTGACCGAAAAGTCGCGTATGTTATGTTCCTGTGATTCGGTTGCTATGGGCGACCGTCGCTTCCTTTGTTGCGTAAAGCGATGAATCGAGGTCACAAGAAAAATTCTAATTATTTCTGGTTTTGTCCGATTTCGCTGAAACTTTAACATGATGAAGCTGGATTGTTAAAGATTAGATTTTTTTACTGCCAATGTGTGGTAGTTATTTACGCGTAAGTGAAAAAACGCTTGAAAGTCAGGGTTTCGAAGAGATTATTTTGAGAGGTGTGGGTTTAGCGTGTTTTTGTAATAAGAGATTTCTTGACCCTGAAGGAAAAAAAATATCCAGAAGAGGTCACCTCATCGACGATTCAAATAAATATAGGTTTGTCTATGTTCCTAGCACAATTTCTAGTGAAAAAAAAAATATTATGGACGTGCGCTAAGGTTTTTAATATTTTCCCCCCCGCCCCCCCCCCCCCCCCCCGAAAACGCGAGACACCAATGAGATTTAAGCAGGCAAGCTAGGACTAGTAAGTTTTTTCAATTGTACTGAGTCTCTGGTAAAATTTGTGCAAAATATTTTTGGCCAATGTCTGAAGCTTGTGAAATTGCACAGCCTGTAGGACCTCAAACTTTGACACAGTGCCTCTTTTATTTATCAAAATGGATTTTGTTATCGTGTGACAATGCAAACAAGGAAGATCAGCTCTAGACCTCTGTGGTCTTGCTTTCTTTCCAATATAATTAATTATAAAAAAGATCTTTTTTTGCTGAGGCAATGTCATCTATTATTGTAATAGGGCTGTCATACATGTCCCAATACATCCAAACCCGGAGTCGATTCGTCCGAGGCACTTTACGATACGACTCGATTCGCACGGAGTCGATCCGCACTACCAGAAGTCAATATTGTGAAATAATGATACATGAACCTTCCTCGTTCTTAAAACGTGGCAACAAACTTCAGTCAATTCGGCTGAGGCACTTTACGACTCGACTCGATTCGCACGGAGTTGAATTTGGGTAGGCAATTTTGGGGGGTTGAATTTATTGCGATTCGAGTCGATTTGATCGATTTGTCGCGAATCGGTCCTTGCAAAGTC
>JAHPZR010044692.1:0-5000 GCA_019787425.1 Platygyra sinensis | reverse complement strand
GACAAGTATTTTGACTTGAAACCACGCGCGTTGTGCAAGTCAGCGAGAGAGCTTCCACGTTTTTCTATAATTCGACCATGAGTGAGGTGAAAGAGGCCATCATCAGAGAAGATGAATCTGAAGGTGACGATACTGAAGAACTATATGAGTCAGCTTTCACCAAAACCGAGGAAACTTGTCCTTTTGCCAGGTAGCAACATTTCCTTCTACAGAAATCTGACTGTTTCCTGAGTTCCGTAAGATTAAAAGCTAATCGCTTTCCTATAATTACGGCGCGGTTTCATTTCATTTAATTAACAGTGCTGTATTAAAAGACCGAACGGAACTATCATGACGAGCTAATCAAAATACTCTCCTCCTCCATATGAGAGGACAAGTTTCCTCGGTTTTGGTGAAAGCTGACTGATTTTGTTCTTCAGTATCGTCACCTTCAGATTCATCTTCTCTGATGATAGCCTCTTTCGCCTCACTCATGGTCGAATTTATAGAAAAATTTGGAAGCTCTCTCACTGACTTGCACAACGTGTGTAGTTTCGAGTCAAAATACTTGTCTTTGCGCTTTGACCTTTGGCATGGCAAACACTCCATTAGTCACGTGCCATCCTGTTCTTTTTGAGGTGAAAACTCCTTATACAGCGTGTGCAAGGTGACGTCATAAAATTTTCAACTCTAAACTAAAGAGCCACTAAAGGTTTTATCCTCATCAGACATAAGAGGCACTAAATTTATACCTGTTTACAACTTTCCAGCTCAATAGTGTCCTTAGTTTGGAAACCAGCGCACTTTAAATTTCGAAGTTATCGCAGTGCGTGACATAAAGCTAAGATAAAGTTTGTCGAAAATTATACACTTATTTTCAGCCATTTTAGGAGTTTGAGTTTTAGGAAAAGTGCTTGTATAAATGTTTTTTGGCTCGGTTCAGAAGATCAGTCGACAAGATAGCCAAAGTAAGTTCCAGATGTTCACACTATTCACTGTCCGCCATATTGGAGGACCACGAGGTCCTCCAACCTGGCGGCTCCATACTAAGCTCTACAATTTTGCGCAAAACATTTCGACGAATATCTCAACTTTGGGACAACACACATGCCTTAAACGTGGAGAGCTGCCTTCTTTGGCGTCTACAATATTAAAATTTCTTGACTTTATCCACTGCATGGTTTTTGATTTTAATTTTTATTGCGTGACAATGCACACACTCTTTCCTTATCTCATTCTTTTTAGTTTTATTATTAAATTCCATTTTGTTTCTTTATTACTTTTATTTGATTTTTATTATTTTAGTTTCCTGTCAAGGTTCCGGGGGGTTCCGGGTAGGCTCCGAGTGGTTCCGGGTAGGTTCCGGATGGTTCCGGGTAGGTTCCGGGTGGGTTCCTCGTCTTACAAACACCCCTTTGCAGCAAGTCTGCAATGCAAGTTCGATGTGTCAAAGTATTAGCGGTCGGAATTCGTCGTGTTTACACGAATATTTGGCAAATTGAAATAGTACGATTAAAGTGTACCTAACGCCTGAAGCATGGCTTCTTTGATAAAAGTATCATTTATCGAATTCCTTGGCAAAGCACTTAACAGGCATTGAACGAATTGTATTATGCAAATGAGGTGGGAATTCCGAAAGAACTGCTTTGTTTGTTTTACAAAATGAAGCACCGTCGCATTCTCAGTTATTTGATGTGTAGTTCAACCGCGCGTCAAAATGGCGGGAAAATGGTCTCGAAGATTCGGAGTCGGACTCATCAAACTGCATATGAAGTTCACATACCAGTATATTTGTGGAATGAGTTTGTTTTAAAAACTCTCCATTTTAGTGAGACCGCGAAACAGGTAACTTAGATATTTGATTAACCAGTGTGAAAAAGAAACATAAATTACATGCGAAATACTGCACTGATCGTATGACAATAGACGAAACAAATTGCTATGATTGTCATACGGGTTCCGCAGAACCAACGTAAACACACTCTCAAATAAAGAGCTCATGTTGAAAGCCGTGATAAACCTTTCCCAACTTCACTTTGAGCACATAGAAAATTTCACGCAACTATTAAAACTTTTAAACGTCAACCTAGCAATTGGGAACCGTAGATGGTAATTTTCACTCCAAAAACAGAGCAATTCTCGGCCGTAATTGAGCTTATAACGTTTTCAGCCTCTTGAACTCAACCCAGACGAATTTTACGCATCAAATACGTACGTACTCTTGCTTGAAATTTGAATCAAAACATCTTATGAATAGAACCCACATCCTATCTTGTCCGGTGTTTCCTCGGAATGGTCCTTACCGCTGTTATGCCATTCCTCGCAAAGACATCAAGACATCAAGGAGATTATTTGCAAAGAAAAGAAGGTGAAAAAAATGGAACACCTAAGAAACGACAACGCCTAGATGATGGAGCAAATCACTAAATACTAATTACGACCTCATTAACTATTTCAACCTACAGTAACTCGCACAACACTATAATGATTATTTCACAAATTATACTATCAAACCAAAAGAAGCAAATCCCTCAAGATTGCATTAATGAATTCATTATTCAATAATCAATAGAATATTGCAAAATTGAACCACAGCATCCCAATAATATGACTAATGGGTTTAAAGCTCCAACAAACAATTGAACAGTATTGATTTTTAAAGGACTGACAAATTTATATAATCAATTCATTTTAGCATTCTTGAATAATTTGCAGTTTCAATATTCAAATAATCTATTCTTAATGTAATCTTGAGAAGACTGCCTCACTTGGTTTCATTGTAACAGTATTCAACTGTACAATTATTACTCTATATAGAATATTGTTTTACTACAACAAGACATGGACATGCACATCTCAAAAAGATGATGAGTTCACAATAGAGCAAATTCAAAGAATTCAAAGATTGTTTTTAACCACAAATTCAAAGTACAACATTAAAACACAAGGCCTTCCGTAAAACCAAATTAGTAACTAATGGAACTACACAAAAACTAGTACTATTTTTTATAGAACACTTAACCTTAACAGTCCCTAGTGTATGCCTCATAATATTTCGATTGATAGTGCCAACACAAGGTGCATAATTTTGATGAGGACCACAATAATAATTAAACAGCTAAAGCAAAATACAAAACTTTTACGCAAATATTGTTCCAGTTTTTTTAAAAGGGAGAGATTTAGTGACAAGGTAAATACAGAACAATTCAAGTTACATTAAATTTGCCCAGATTAAGCTAATGCAGATGCATGTTACTTTCTTTTAACCTTACAAATATAATGATGGATCAGAACAAATATCCTATTAATCCAAGATACAATGAGATACCAAGGTTCATTGTTTTCAAATAAATACAATCAAACATGAACATCCCTGGAAATAACTGGCAATGATTTTGTAACATGTGAATATAACCTGTACTGAAACATGCCTGCGCGCACAAAATACATCGAGTCGAACATTTAAAACTGTCCTGTAGAAGTAACTCTATGTTTCAAAATATTCAAACAAAACAATTTCAACACTAATAATACTGCTACCGTAAATACTCGCTTCTGATTGGTTGGAAGCTGAACAATTTATTCCAAATTGTACCGATAACTGAACAATTAAATTTTAATTGTATCGGTCGCATTTGATCGGATAAATTCAGGTTTGCCGTTGACGACGAACAAAAAAAGCTTGGTATGAAGAAGCAGTAGTAAACAAAAACAAAAACAAAATCGACCGAAACTTAGCTACGCAGATATTTGGAGAGAAAAATTCCGAAAGCCATTGAAAATCTCTCGCTCGAAGATCTTGAAGAGGTTCTCGGAGATTTCTACACCGAATTAAAGTAGTTACAGAAAAAAGACAGCATCTGCGAGCCAGAGTCCCGAGGACTACGGGGCGCATTTTTGTGTCAGAGGAAGTAAGAAAACTTCAACTCTCGCAATGAACACTTAAACTCTGCAAAAATGAAAATGGCCGCGCGTATGTCATGTTTGCCGAGTCAAACGCCACAAAGATGAGAATATCTCCTATAAAGCTTCAAGGAAGGATGGTCGTTCCAGAAATGATGGTGACTAGTGAGAACAATGTCCAGCTGGCGTTTCTGAACGACCAAGCAAGGCAATTAAGGTCCATGGTTTGAAAATCTTAAAAACTTACAAACCTTGTTGACGAACACTTTGAACTAGTCTTCCCACTTCAACTTCACTTGTGTTTGCACGGTTATTCTCAGTTTTCCCGAATGAACTCGTCCTTGTATCTTTAGCTCCGTGTCATAGTTTAAATTAAGGCTGTAAACGTTTCTTAAAACGTTTTCACGCAAGTTGTAAACAAAATTAAACGCTTTTTGAAACCGTCTCGACTGGTTTCGACGTGCATTTCCTTTCCTGTACATGTTGATTATTCATCAAAAAGTCGCTCATGCGTTCAGAGTTTTGAAAGCTTCAAAGCCAATGAAATTTAACTTAATGTTACAAACTTGGAAATGCTAGTCTATGCGGCTCGTTTTCGAAAGAAAAATATTATCGTATGGAGAACTTTGGCGAAAATTGTTGAGAAAATTAAAGTGACAAAACTAACATATTTTATCACACCGTTGCTTCATTCTAGCAACCCTCTATAGTAAAACGACGTCAGCCAGAAGCTTGTATTTACGGTTGCCGTATTATTAAAAGGAAATCGGTCTTCTTTCTCGAAACAATTAGGGATTAATTGTACTTGTGAACAGATCGGACTTTTTCTAATTTCCACTCGTGGCTGCGGCAGCCACTCGTGGAAATTACTAAAAAGTCCGATCTGTTCACGCGTACAATTAATCCCTAATTGTTTCTCGAACAGACCGATTTCCTATACAAATCGCCCATTTGTATTCAATTATTAACCCAAATTAACCTGCGATCAGGCATTTTTCGGAGGCGCCATCTCGGGCAAATCGACTTCCGCTATGATAATAGAGAGCAAAGGACACGATTCGTCATTATTTCATCGAATCAAGTCGAATCGACACATTTTCAACTCACCCTGCATAGTA
>JAHPZR010044689.1:0-16285 GCA_019787425.1 Platygyra sinensis | reverse complement strand
GGTGCGTTTCTTTAAGAAAATCCGAGATTGGATTTTTAAATCCGAAAGAATCCGAAAAACGGATTTTGCGTTTCTTTACTAGACAGATCAATCCAAGATCTCTCGGATCATGGCGCATCAAAGGAACCGAAGAATCCACTTCCAGAGTGGATTCTTCGGTTCCTTTGACGCACCATGATCCAAAGATCTTAGATTGATCTGTCTAGTAAAGAAACGCAAAATCCGTTTTCGGATTCTTTCGGATTTAAAAATCCAATCTTGGATTTTCTTAAAGAAACGCACCCTAAATGACATTTTGGTCTGATATGAATCTTCTATCATATAATTACTTCGGGTACCGTGTAACTCAATTTAAGTGCTATAATGCTACTATATTACTTTTTTCATGCTATATTTACATATCTATTGTATCAGCTACATGTAGGGATTGGAGGAATAAATAAAATAAAAAAAATAAAATTACCCCGGGTGAAAATGTCTGAAAATCGCTCTAATTTTTACTTTGAGGGCCAAGTCTCAAAAAATTTCAACAAGTGTAATTTAATTCCCGCCCAGTTTAATAACTTTAGGGGCAATTTCTGATAAAAGCAAAATAATTCCCCACGGCAGTTGATATTCAAGCCTAATCTTTCTGAAAGTCAAAAACAGAGGGATTTCTCTGAGATTTTCACTCGTGGTAATTAGATGAAGTAAGATTCATTTAAAAGTAAAACTTCATTTAGTCAATTCTTGTGGATATAGTTTGCGATAACTTTCAAAATAGCTTCGTTTTTGTTGTATTTTGACACCTTGAAATTTCCCTTGTAGTTTTCTCAAAAAATCCTGTATAGATTTTTTTGAAATTTTGCCATTGTTAAAACAACTATGTCAATTCCGAGATCCTGACATCATTTCTCAAAAATTATCCCTCATGGTAAGTTTTCAGTCTTTTGTAAAATGGGATATGGCGTTATTACGTTGCTAAGGTAACTTAGAACCTGATGGAATATATTCCATTTGAAACTTTCATCTTTCTCTAGCACACAGTAACGTTTAGTTTTCAGTCAGATTGAGTATGGGGCGTTCCAGTCGCTCAAAGTTGAATGGTATCATTACTCAAAATTCCAATCGAACCGCCTGAAACATAATTTCAACATTAGTGACCCACAAACCACCATCGCCCTAGTCCTGACTTAAGACTTTTCATTTTATCCGTTTTTTTTTTATAAAATTTCCAAAACTAGCAAGTGGATTACACATGCGCATTTCTTTGGAGTGTCAAGATAATCCTAGGGTTTTCGCAATCAAACACTGTCCAAACAGAGAAAGTTTAAGCAATCGCCAAGCTGCAAGTTTTGTCTTAAGGTTATCCACCTTCTTAGCAACGTTCTTCTGTTCATTGACAACTTTATCATAAGAAATAAAGGTTCCCAAGACCATAGTTAATAGAGGAGACAGGTTATGAAGCCCGGCAAACATCACAGGAGCAAACAAAGATGCCAAGATTTATGTTGGAAGGTCCGTTACTGTAGTGTCATAAATAATTCTGCACGTGTGGCATGTAACGGAACCAATTACGTTATATCTATTGTTCGCGTTATTTATATATAGCAGCCATAATGTATGTGCGAGGTGTGTTGTTATATTTACCGGTCTCTACATTGGCGACCAGGATAACCTAAAGATTTTGTCGAGGTTTTTGACAAGGCTTTCTCTCAGTGATGTTGTGAGCCGAGACAGAGGGAAGAAGCGGCTGCGTTATACGAAGCCGGTGCCCTTAAGCCTCACCCTTGCGAAATAGATTTTGGAATTCCTAGGAATTCCTAGGTTTTTTTTCCTAGGAATTCTTAGGAATTCCTAGGAATTCCTAGGAATAACAGGTGTGAATTTTCACGGTAAATTCGGACTGGGAATTCCTAGGAATTCCTAGGAATTCCCAGTTGTAACAACTCGTGTTCTAAAAAACTTGGAAATTCCCAGAAATTCCAAGTTTAGATCCAACAGGACTTGGAATTCCTAGGAATTCCTAGGAATTCCACCCAGAGCACCAATGACTTTGCCTAAAAGACTGTAAATTTAAAAACTTGCCAGAAATTCCTAGGAATTTTTAGGAATTTCTGGGAATGTTTAAGAATAACTGGGAATTTTAAGGAAACATTTTGAAGTAACTATTTAAATGCACTACACAACTCCCAACTCAAAATTCAAGTAGTCAATGGAATTTATTTGCATTGCTTACCTCAGGTTTACATGTACATGTAAAATAGCTTGTACTGTACATGTATATTAACAGTAGCTGGTAGTAATCAATGAGGATGGAATATGATTTCTTTTTCATTTCTTCAAAGCTTCATAACAATTATCCTCAATTACACAGCTGCATTATATTTGGTTGGACACATTAATTGTAAATAAAACCTGTTGATCTTTTCCATAAAGTACAATTATTTGAATTATGTTTAATGCAATAATGGTCTTTAAAGTGCATGTGAAGCAAAATACTTTTTGGCATAATTTTACCGCCCAATATGTAAATAAATTGACTGTAAACGTTAAAATTCCTCAAAATAAAAATTTAGTTGTGATTTTGGCGCCGAAAACTGCTCACCTTTTTGCCAAAAAATGGCCAGGAGACTGGGACAAATTTATTGTGCAGTTTGATCTTGTTACGTAGTGGTGTGAACAGAATTGATCTGTAAGAATGGTTTCTGAGGCAAAACAACACATCAAGTGAGTCTGAATTGAGCGCTTTCTCTGAATCTTCAAATGACAAGGATATTGATGTTGTGTACAGCCAATACAAGCTGTATTGCATTGTAATCTTGTAGTCTAACACTACGTCATTAGGCCACATGACCGGATGTTGTTTCCACTTGAATCCAAAGGACCCATTGTTGAGAGCAAAGTCACATAAACTTTCAGGGCTTATAGAATTGGCTCATTTTTTTAAAAAACTTTGTAATAGTGTCTTTAAAAGTGGTTTAACTCTCAAAATCTTGAAAACTGATTCTCCGTTCATAATTAGCCCTTTAAAATTGAATCATTATTTTATTTGAAATGGCATGTATACAAATGGTGTTGTAAGTTTTAACCCTTTTTCACGGGGGCCAGAGTCCGGCTTTGACTTAATTTTATATGGTTGTAACTTCTTTGGAGTAAAAAACTCTTGTGTGTGAACATTCAAGTTAAGCTTGCTCGAGCACTTTCATATTAAAACTGCTTGTCTTTTTGTTAACATTTCTGCAAAGTGAAATTCACTTGTGAGATTTCAAACTCAATTTTGACTTAGCACTTTGGGAGTGGAGGGTTAATTAGCAGGTTAAATAATTTATTTTTGAATTAAATATCTGGTTGTAACTGTAACAATAAGGTAATGAATGAGCTATATTCTAAACATGCACAAGCCGGTAGCTGCGTTGTCGTCTCTTCTTTTGTTGGGCTCACAGCGTTCCTCTGTTGTTTCCTCGAATGCGGTGGCCTACAGGGAGCCTGTTCCATTTTAAATCTGGATTCCATGCCAATCTGAAATTTAAAAAAAATTATATTGTGAGCTCAGACAAAAGGAAAAGGGAAAAGGCCCTCATTGGAAACAGAGATTGTACGTAATTTAACAAAGTGCAACAGGGACTGTTGAAATCACTGTTTACACTGAATGACTTTTAATATTGCGGAGTTAGCACAACTTACTAAAAAAGGGACTGAATACATTACTCTTGTTTTAATTACACTTGCTAAGGAGCGGAATTCTCTATATGTTAAGTCTCTTGTTTTTGCCCAGGGTAAGCTGGCAAAATAATACCAGAGCGCTCAAGTAATTTGTCGTGTGAGGATAGGCAGTCCGGTATCACATTGGCAGCTTAGGTGAAGTTAACAGCCGGACCTCCAGAATCCATTTCTTCTTAATTAGTGAAGTTGGTCATCAAAGTAAGGATAAAGCCAAGAATGGTATTAATAAACTTTGGGTATTAGAAAAAGAACAAGAAAGAACATTTTAGGAGGTCTAGTATTATTACGACATTTAAAGAAAAAGTGTAGTATTATATTCGGTTTTATACAGAAGTTAACGGAAGAATATGTGAAGAGAACTGCCTGAAATGTGTAGCGATATTTTAATTAAATATATGGTGAAAAAATGAAATTAATTTCATCATAGCACCGAAGGCACATATGTGCGGACCCACACGGGTACGTTCGCACCGGGACGAGTTCGAATGAAAGCGAGGCTAGTTGGGCTTGGATGTTTTGTTTTAAAATGCTTTCCCAGAAAACTCTTGCTTTGTGGTCGATCTGTTGTTTTATTTCGAGTTGCTGAATAAGTTACCTGTACGGAGTGCTGTGTTTCTGAATGCGACGAGAGGGGATAGAAATCTTCCACCGGTAACCTCTAAGGGAAAATAGTGGATCGATGCAATTTGTTGAGACGGAGAAAAGGAGTTCACGATCGCCGCAGGGACTAAAGTTTGTTTGCTATGTTTCAGGATAGAAGATCTCAGAAAAATTGTTTAAATGACGAGCTTATGTGGTGTCTGGTGGTGTTCCAACACGGTTTTCATGGCCAATACCCTCCCCAAGTTAAAGAAAAGGTCTTCTTGAATGATATCCTCTGTCTCAAAGGAAGAAGTTATTTGCGGTCGCATCCACTAGCACTCGCATCATTGCACAGAATCGCACGAAGTATATGTAAATATAAATACTACGGTGCAATAACCAAGCAAATGAACTTCAACTGCCCCGTCGCTGAAACCAGTGAAAGCATTGAGCCAAATGACAACAACTTTGAGCTAAATGCGAACGCTTACACATTTTTTAAGATCGATTCCACCCTGAACTTAAACAATTCCTTCGGCGAATGTGACCTCCTTGCCTCCGTCTCTTTGGTTTCCCCTCAGAGACGAACGAGAAAACTGAAAAAAAGAACACTTTCTCTGCTGTGGAAGATTCCACTCTGTTGCGGTGGCATTTAGGAACACAAAAACGCGTAGGGAGAGCGAAACAAAGGGACCAAATCGACAACGAAACAAGACTTTCCTGGAAAAGCATTTTCAAAACAAAACATCGAAGCCCAACTAGCCTCGCTTTCATTCGACTTGTCCCAGGCGACGACCGAGTGGTCCGCCATATTTGCATTTGGTGGTATGAAATAACATATAACTACTGCAGACCGTGAAAATGCCATTAACAATACATTCTTTGACTTCAAATAACAACTAAATATTTTTCCCTGGTACTTTTGTTTCCGGTCCATTTTGATATGCACAATATCCGATACTAATTAGCAATTTAGTTTCAATCACAGTTTATTCTAAAATCAAGCGTTAATCAAAGCCCCAGAATTATACAACCACCGTGAAATAGATCGAGAGAACCTACAACTGAAATTGTAAAGTGTACCCAGTACAGCAACAAAAAGGCAAAGACTCGCCAAGAAATTAACAGGTGTGCAACCTTCATTACAGTACACTAATCTTACGAGGAGTTATTCATATGATTTTGTCAACGTATCCAAAGGAGATTAAAGACAAGCTGAAATCGGAAATTCTTGTTTCTGGTCATAGAATTATTTTATACCGTAAAGTTAAACGGGGTTTGGTCTAATATGGCATAACAATAATATTTACAGGCTTAGTAATTTTCGTTAATATAATTATAATCCTGAAGACTGTCTAGCTGTGTATTTTCAGTTGGGATCCTACAGATTATGATGGAAATTACATGACAATAGCATCACCCCTTTTTTTCCCACAATGGGGTTTTTTATGTTTGGAATTGATACTCACTTAAGCTTT
This sequence comes from Platygyra sinensis, assembly GCA_019787425.1. Lineage (NCBI taxonomy): Eukaryota > Metazoa > Cnidaria > Anthozoa > Scleractinia > Merulinidae > Platygyra > Platygyra sinensis. The sequence goes on along the minus strand of JAHPZR010044689.1, from coordinate 10,520 downwards.
TCAACCATTGCAGTTCTGTTTTGTGAATGCCTACTTCAAGGCTTTTGGGCTTCAAAAAAACTACAACAAAAACACCCAGCAGCATGTGATTAATATAACGTCAGACGACTAAGTTTTCGTTCAGTATTCGACCACTGAAAAGGCTTACATGGTAACTAAAAAAGCAGTTGCTTACTAAGAGAATACATTGATTTCAGATCACACGCATAAAAAGCTGAAAATGGACAAGAAGAAAAGACACAAGGATCAAAACTGGCTGTAGAGCATTCTTTTGCTAATGGCACGGCAATCAAGATCGAGTCAGTGTGAGAAAAAAGAATACAATGTAAATCATTTGCAGTACAGATTCATCAAGAACAGTGTGTTGAAGTTCTAATCATCGACGGTTTTGCGATACTCCATACTTACAAATTGTTCCGTAGAGCGAAAAATAATCCAGATGTTGTTTGCCTTTTAAACATCATTTCCCAGGGCTTTTCAGAAGGCTTCCACGCTGCACTGTTAAATCGGTGTGCCCGTTGACATCAACCGCGTTTTTCACAGCATTGGGCATCATGGGTCCAGAACCCTCGTTCCCTCCAGGGTCTGAGCAGGCATTCGAATTCAACATGGCCGCGTCATTTACGGTGCAGGTTCGGAATTCCACAAAGATAACGGGGGCTTTTTTACACGATTTACAGACCTGCCAACGAGTGGAAAAGCACTCAGATAATTATTTTGGCACGAGGGTGCGTAGCTATTACCAAGCCTATTTTACTACTACAGAAGTAGCAAAATAATTGGCCTTCTTACGAGAAAGAGGAACTTAGCATACAGTAATGCATATGATGAAGACACGAAACTGCTCTGTAGTCTGGAGATAAACAGTTGTGGCCTTGATATCGACATTGCCGGTATTTATAATTTTGTCATCAGGTTTTTAATAGAAATGAGTGATCAGACAATAAAGTATGTAATTTCTAGAAATCCCGAGAAACTTAGATTTCCTTTTTATTTTAACTCCATTCACAGAAACTTCCCAACAATTCCAACCTTTGTTAAGAACACTTCAAGTAAGATTCCTTACCCATTAAATTCAGGTCTGGTCAGTACATTTCCAACTTTCAAGGGAATTTCATGGGCCATGAAATCTAATGATAGTTGTTTCATGGCCCATTAATTTAACTTTGGTTATTAGTGAATTTTCATGGTCATAAAAACATATTTTCTTGACCTGATTTAATTTCAGTTTTGGATCATCACCAGCTTTTTGTGGTCGTAAAAAAACGTTTTTTTATGAGCCATGAAATAATTTTCATAAAAAAATCAGTGGGTTTCAATGAGGCCATGAAATTGGAAAATGCAATATTCATGGCCCCAAAAAACGATTCATGGGTTTTTCATAAGTATTTAATGGGATTGTTTTGAAACTGCAGTTGGTAGTGATATATACGTGAATTGCTGAATGTTATATTTTTAATAAGTAATGCAATCATCAACTTCCTTTGATTTTTATGAAACTGACACCGACCATGCATGATCACTTTGCATGAAATGTTAATTCCTCCAATTGGAGTTCTAAGGATGTTCCATGGGAGTCCATGCAGTTCCATTGAATCTCCATGAAATTCCATGGACCCTCCATGGAATTCCATAGACCCTCCATCATGGATCATCCATGGAAACCCCATGGAACTCTATGGAATTCCATGGAATTCAATGGAACTCCATGGACTTCCATGGAGTTCCATGGGGTTATTTTACACAGGTTATATTCATATCTTTATTGCAAAAAAGTTCTTTTAGTGTAGATAACAATGTAATTATTAGTACACATGACTGGAAGTTGTGTACCAAGGAACAGCTGATGAATGTTTTATGAATTTGGAATCCAAGAACTCTTTCAGGATTGTAACTAGGTTAGATATGAGTACATTGCAGCAATTTAAATTTTGTTTAACATATTTGACTGCTGCTTCAGGAGGAAATGCATATTAATGTAAAAATTTATTAAAAACTTAGTTTGAATAATAAATTGCATGATATTTAAGTTATAAACATACACATACATGTATATATATCTTATGATAAATTTTAATTGTGTAGCATACCTTGACTTCTATTAAGCCAAAGTTTTAATCCTCTACAATTACTCCTTGTCTGAATGAAAACCTTTACATTATGGAGTTAAGAATTTCTTGGAATTTATGTGGATTTCAGGGCATTCCCAGAAATTCCCAAGAATTCCATCTTTCTTAAATTGTGGGAAGTTTGTATAGCTGAGAATTCCTAGTAATTCCTAGGAATTCCAAGGAATTCCAAGTTCTGACAAAACTGGAATCCTCCTTTCCAAGATATTTCCAGTAATTCCAAGCTTTCAAATCAGAGGTTATTTGCATAACTGGGATTTTTTAAGAATTCCTAGGAATTCCTAGGAAATCCTAGGAATTCCCAGAAAACTGGGAATTCAGTTCGCAAGGGAAGTTCGGGATGAACTTCGGTCGCTTTAGATGTGGGTTGTTTGGAACGATTTAATCCAAAATGAGAACCACATAGTTAAAGCCAGAAGTGGAAGAGCTGGAAAAGAACATTCAATCTGTACATTACAGGGAAAGGAGTTTCGGACGACGAACAGAAAAAAAACTCTGTTTTCACATGTCGTGGGAATGGAGGTTCAGGAAAATTACTTCACACTTGCTGCTGATCCTGTAAGCGCTACTTTAGAGGAAACAGTTAAAGTCCTTGATGAATGTTTTGTCCTAAAGGCAAATGTTCCTTTTGGGAGACCTTTGTTTCGACAAATTGTGCAGGAAAGTGAAGACAGCGTTGGTCAGTTCGTTTTTGGCTTTGTCAATGAGCAATCGACTGTGAGTTTGGTGAAAACAAGAACAACTATATCCGTGATCAAGTTATTGACAAGTGTTATTCGAGCAAGCTGCGTCGAAAGGTACTGGAAAAGGAGACAGCTCTAAAGTGGGATAATTTGTTAATGATTGCGAGGTCGCAGGAAGCTGTTGATTGCCAGTTGAAACAGTATGATACTGACCTAGTGAATAATCAGTTGACTGACCACTGAAGTGAATGCAGTTGGTGCCAAGTCGGATGGAAATACGTGTTCTGATAAAGGAAAGAAATGCTTTAGTTGCGATCAAGAAGGACATTTCAGTGGAGACGGGAAGTGTCCAGTGCTTGACCGAGCTTGCAGATCGTGCCTTGTCATTGGCCATTTCAGAGTTAAATGTGCCCGAGCTCGTAAGCGTGGTGGTGGTGGCTCCGCATCCAGAAGGGATAAAGGTAGCAAAGGTGCTGATGATGGAAAAGGAAATACTGGGAATGGACGAGGTGACAGTAGAGGAAGACATGGTCGTGGTCATGGAAGGTCGCAAGAAACAAACCTCGGGGCTAACGGGAATCACAGCCAAGAACCTACCAGACCGGTTCATAGTCCCGAGTTTGCATTTACTGTGGAGCAGTTAACTGGCCATTAGAGGAAAAGTGATTTGATTACCTTGATAGTTGGAGGTGTAGCTGTATCTGATGTCCTTATTGATTCTGGAGCTACTTGTAACGTGGTGAGACATCAGACCTGGGAGATGTTGAGATGTTGTGAGTCATGCAAGTCGGCCAGAGAGCTTTTTGCCTACAGCAATATAAAACCTTTACCGACTCTCGGAATTTTTACTGCAGATGGATGTGGTGGTCAAGGTCAATAGCTGAATGCTACTGCGTCATGAAACTGCGGAAATGCTCAACCTTTTGCACATTGGTTCCTTCCAAGTGAACAGTGGAGGACTTGAGAGTTGTATCCGGGAGAAATGCGAGGCCTTGCTTACTGGTGTTGGTCGTTTGAAGGGATATGAGCTTAAACTCCATATCGATGAGTCCGTGAAGCCTGTGGCCCAGCCTGAACGCAGAATACCCTTTGGGTTATGGGAGAAGGTGGACAAGAAGCTTAACCAACTCTGGAGCCTAACAATACAGAGGAATTACCAGATGGGCCGTGAGGATGGATCTCACTTTTGGTGGTTGTTCCTAAGGGTGATGGAGACATAAGGGTGTCCATGTACATATGTCATGCAAACGAAGCAGTCATCCATTAAAGACACCCGATTTCAACGGTGGAGGAGCTTTTAATTGATTTGAACGGGAGTACTGTGTTCAGCAAGATTGATCTCAAATGGGGTTTCCATCAGATTCTTCCCATCGAGGACAGGCGACAGTCGTTTGTCACACACCGAGGTCCTTATCAGTACAATCAGCTGTTGTTCGGAGTGATATCGGCACCAGAGAAATACCAGCTAATTGTTAGAGACATGCTAAGGGGTTGTCCTGGAGTTTCGAACATTGCTGATGATCTAATTATTCATGGCAAGGGCATAGAGGAACATAACTGATGTCTTTTTGCTGTGTTGGATAGGCCGAGTGAAGTGGGGTTGACAGTGAATGGAGAGAAGTGCAAGTTTTGATTGTCAGAACTCACGTTTTTCGGTCACGAACTGACCAGCGATAGCGTTTCCCCAAGTGAAGAGAAGGTTACTTCCATTACAGATGCACAGTCTCCTAAGGACGCAAGTGAAGTGCGATCTTTCATGGGTCTGGTTCAGTATGTAGCAAAGTTTATGCCAGATTGAGCAACAATAGCCAAGCCCATTCAAGAGTTGACCAGAACGGCGTTACCTTCAGGTGGGGCAAAGAGCAGCAGACAGCTTTTCAGGAGCTTAAGTTTCTTATCACTCAGGCCGAGACATTAGGTTACTTCAGGGTTGACCGTAGGACAAGAATGGTTGCAGATGCGTCTTTTGTGGGTTTAGGTACAGTTCTTTCCCAAGAACAAAGAGGGACATGGAGGGCTTTGATTAACTTGATTTTAGAAAACTGTGATGAAACAAATTGTAATTATTATAGATATTTGCATATCAAAATGACTGAAACAAAAGTACCAGGGAAAAATTTTAGTTGTTTTGAGTCAAAGAATGTATTGTTAATGGCATTTTCACGGGTTGCAGTAGTTATCATACACCAAATGCAAATATGGCGGACCACTCGGTCGTCGCCCGGGACGAGTCGAATGAAAGCGAGGCTAGTTGGGCTTCAATGTTTTGTTTTGACAATGCTTTTCCAGGAAAGTCTTGCTTCGTTGTCGATTTGGTCCCTTTGTTTCGCCCTCCCTACGCGTTTTTGTGTTCCTAAATGCCACCGCAACGGAGTGGAATCTTCCACAGCAGAGAAAGTATTCTTTTTTTAAGTTTTCTCGTTCGCCTCTGAGGGGAAACCAAAGAGACGGAGGCAAGGAGTTCACATTCGCCGAAGGAACTGTTTTTAAGTTCAGGGTGGAATCGATCTTAGAAAATGTGTAAGCGTTCGCATTTAGCTCCAAGTTGTTGTCATTTGGCTCAATGCTTTCACTGGTTTCAGCGACGGGGCAGTTGAAGTTCATTCACTTGGTTATTGCACCGTAGTATTTATATTTACTTCGTACGATTCCGTGCAATGATGCGAGTGCTAGTGGACGCGAACGCAAATAACTTCTTCCTTTGAGACAGAGGATATTATTCAAGAAGACCTTTTCTTTAACTTGGAGAGGGTATTGGCCATGAAAACAGTGTTGGAACACCACCAGACACCACATAAGCTCGTAATTTAAACGATTTTTCTGAGATATTCTATCCTGAAACATAGCAAACAAACTTTAGTGCCCTCGGCGATTGTGAACTCCTTTTCTCCGTCTCAACAAATTGAATTGATCCACTATTTTCCCTTAGAGGTTAACGGTGGAAGAGTTCTATCCCCTCTCGTCGCATTCAGAAACACAGCAACTCGTAGGCACAGCGAAATAGAACAACAGATCGACCACAAAGCAAGAGTTTTCTGTGAAAGCATTTAAAAACAAAACATCCAAAGGCCCAACTAGCCTCGCTTTCATTCGACTCGTCCCGGGCGACGACCGAGTGGTCCGCCATATTTGCATTCGGTGCATATGATGAAATTAATTTCATTTTCACCATAATATTTAATTAAAATAATCCTAACATTTCAGGCAGTTGCTCTTCACATAATTCTTTCCGTTAAATTCTGTATAACGATATAAATACTACAATTTTCTTAAATGTCGTAATAATACTAGACCTCCTAAAAATGTTCTTTCTTGTTCTTTTTCTAATACCCAAAGTTATTTATACCATTCTTGCTTTATCCTTAACTTGTGATGACCAACTTCACTAAATTAAAGAAGAATGGATTCTGGAGGTCCGGCTGTACTTCCCTAAAGACTGCCAATGTGATACCGGACTGCCTATCCCACACAAAATACTTGACCTCTGTAATTTTGCCACATGCAAACAAGACAACATAGAGAATTCCTCCTTACAATGTAATTAAAACAAAGTAATGTATTCAGTCCCTTTTTAGTAAGATGTGCTAACTCCAATATTAAAAGTCATTCAGTGTAACAGTGATTTCACAGTCCCTGTGCACTTTGTTAAATTACATACATCTATGTTTCCAATGAAGGCCTTTTCCTTTTTCCTTTTGTCTGAGCTCACAATATATTTTTTTAAATTTCAGATGTCATGGAATCCAGATTTAAAATGGACAGGCTCCCTGTAGACAACCGCATTCGAGGACAACAGAGAAAGCTGTGAGCCCAACAAAAGAAGACAAACAGCAGCTAAGTCTGCAGTTTAGAAATAGCTCATTCAAACTTATTGTTACAGTTACAACAAGATTTTATTCAAAAATAAATTATTTAACTGTAATTAACCCCTTCACTCCCAAAAGTGCTAAGTCAAAATTGAGTTTGAATCTCACAGTGAATTTCACTTTGCAGAATTAACAAAAAGAAGCAGTTTAATATGAAAGTGTTCGACAGCTTACTTGAATGTTCACACACAAGAGTTTTATCCAAAGAAGTTACAACCATATAAAATTAAGTCAAAGCCTGACTCTGGCAGTGAAAAGGTTAAAACTTAAACACCATTTGTATAATGATTTAAAATTAAAATAATAATTCATTTAAAGTGCATAATTATGAAGGGAAATAAGTTTTAACACTTTAAAGACACTATTCCAAAGTTTTAAAAAAATGGCCAATTCTATAAAGCCTGAAAGTTTTGTGACTTTGCTCTGAACAATGGTCTTTGGATAAAATGGAAAAAAACATCCGGTCATGTGGCCTAATGACGTAGTGTTAGACTGCAAGATTACAATACAGTACGGCGTGTATTGGCTGTACACAACATCAATATCCTTGTCATTTGAAGATTCAGAGAAAGCGCTCAATTCAGACTCACTCGATGTGTTGTTTTGCCTCAGAAACCATTCTTACTGATCAATTCTGTTCACACCACTACGTAACAAGATCAAACTGCACAATAAATTTTTCCCAGTCTCCTGGCCATTTTTTGGCAAAAAGGTGAGCAGTTTTCAGCGCCAAAATCACAACTAAATTTTTATTTTGAGGAACTTTAATGTTTACAATCAATTTATTTACATATCGGGCGGTAAAATTATGCCAAAAAGTATTTTGCTTCACATGCACTTTAAAGACCATTATTGCATTAAACATAATTCAAATAATTGTATTTTAATGGAAAAGTCCAACAGGTTTTATTTACACTTAATGTGTCCCACCAAATATAATGCAGCTGTGTAATTGAGGATAACTGTTATGAAGCTTTGAAGAAATGAAAAAAATCATATTCCATCCTCATTGATTACTACCTGTTACTATTAATATACAGTACAAGCTATTTTACATGTACATGTAAACCTGAGTTAAGCAGTGCAAATAAATTCCATTAACTACTTGAATTTTGAGTTGGGAGTTGTGTAGTGCATTAATAGTTACTTCAAAATGTTTCCTTAAAATTCCCAGTTATTCTTAAACATTCCTAGAAATTCCTAAAAATTCCAGAAATTTCTGGCAAGTTTTTAGATTTATAGTCTTTAAGGGAAAGTCATTGGTGCTCTGGGTGGAATTCCTAGGAATTCCTAGGAATTCCAAGTCCTGTTGGATCTAAACTTGGAATTTCTGGGAATTTCTAGGTTTTTTAGAACACAGGTTGTTACAACTGGGAATTCCTAGGAATTCCTAGGAATTCCCAGTCCGAATTTACCGTGAAAATTCACACCTGTTATTCCTAGGAATTCCTAAGAATTCCTAGGAAAAAAACCTAGGAATTCCTAGGAATTCCAAAATCTATTTCGCAAGGGTACTTAAAGCACCGCTCGAACCGCCGCTTCTTCCCTCTGTCTCGCCTCACAACATCACTGAGAGAAAGCCTTGTCAAAAACCTTGACAAAATCTTTAGGTTATCCTGGTCGCCAATGTAGAGACGCAGTAAATAAAACAACACACCTCGCACATACATTATGGCTGCTATATATAAATAACACGAACAATAGATATAACGTAATTGGTTCCGTTACATGCCACACATACAGAATTATTCATGACACTACAGTAACGAACCTTCCAACATAAATCTTGGCATCTTTGTTTGCTCCTGTGATGTTTGCCGGGCATCATAACCTGTCTTCTCTATTAACTATGGTCTTGGGAACCTTTATTTCTTATGATAAAGTTGTCAATGAACGGAAAAACGTTGCCAAGAAGGTGGATAATCTCAAGACAAAACTTGCAGCTTGGCGATTGCTTAAACTTTCTCTGTTTGGAAGGTGTTCGATTGCGAAAACCCTAGGATTATCTTGACACTCCAAAGAAATGCGCATGTGTAATCCACTTGCTAGTTTTGGAAATTTTGTATATATATATATATATATATATATATATATATATATATATATATATATATATATATATATATATATAAAACAGATAAAATGAAAAGTCTTAAGTCAGGACTAGGGCGATGGTGGTTTGTGGGTCACTAATGTTGAAATTATGTTTCAGGCGGTTCGATTGGATTTTTGAGTAATGATACCATTCAACTTTGAGCGACTGGAGCACCCCATATTCAATCTGACTGAAAACTAAACGTTACTGTGCTAGAGAAAGATGAAAGTTTCAAATGGAATATATTCCATCAGGTTCTAAGTTACCTTAGCAACGTAATAACGCCATATCCCATTTTACAAAAGACTGAAAACTTACCATCAGGGATAATTTTTGAGAAATGATGTCAAGATCTCGGACTTGACATGGTTGTTTTAATAATGGCAAAATTTCAAACAAATCTATACAGGCTTTTTTGAGAAAATTGGAAGTGAAATTTCAAGCTATCAAAATACAACAAAAACGAAGCTATTTTAAAAGTTATCGCAAACTATATGATTCCACAAGAATTGACAAATGAAGTTTTACTTTTAAATGAATCTTATATCATCTAATTACCACGAGTGAAAATCTCAGAGAAATCCCTCTGTTTTTGACTTTCAGAAACATTAATTGGCTTGAATATCAACTGGCGTGGGGTATTATTTTGCTTTTATCAGAAATTGCCCCTAAAGTTATTAAACTGGGCGGGAATTAAATTACACTTGTTGAAATTTTTTGAGACTTGGCCCTCCAAGTAAAAATTAGAGCGATTTCTCACCTGAGGTAATTTTAATTTTTTTTTTATTTTATTTATTCCTCCAATCCCTACATGTAACTATTACAATAGATATGTAAATATAGCATGAAAAAAGTAATATAGTAGTATTATAGCACTTTCATTGAGTTACACGGTACCCGAAGTAATTATATGATAGAAGATTCACATCAGACCAAAATGTCATTTAGGGTGCGTTTCTTTAAGAAAATCCAAGATTGGATTTTTAAATCCGAAAGAATCGGAAAACGGATTTTGCGTTTCTTTACTAGACAGATCAATCTAAGATTTCTTGGATCATGGTAAGTCAAAGGAACCGAAGAATCCACTCTGGAAGTGGATTCTTCGGTTCATTTGATGCGCCATGATCCGAAAGATCTTGGATTGATCTGTCTAGTAAAGAAACGCAAAATCCATTTTCGGATTCTTTCGGATTTAAAAATCCAATCTTGGATTTTCTTAAAGAAGCGCACCCTTAGTCAGTTCTCGTGGATATTGTTCGCGATAACATTTGAAACGGCTTCATTTTTGTTGTATTTTAACAACTTGAAATTTCACTCGGAATTTTCTCAAAAATGCTCTTAAAGATTTTTTTGAAATTTTACCATCATTAAGACAACTATGTCAAGTCTGAAATTCCAACGTTGTATTTCTCAGATAGAATGAAAAGAATTTATTATCCCATGTCGATTTTAGTTAGAAGAGAGCAAGAGTTAACAATTGGTTCATGCTTTAGCGTGCACTATCGAGTTATGGAGCACGCGGGAAGTTTGGAGAGCACGAAAGAAGCGTAAGAGTTGCCCGAGGCGATAGCCGAGGGCAACTCTAGCTTCTTGAGTGCTCTCCAATCTTCCCAAGTGCTCCATAACTCGATAGTGCACAGCTAAAAGCATGAACCAATTGTTTTATAACATAGCCGGTGGAATTGTGCATAAAATCCTGAATATCGACACGAAAAAAATACAACAATATCAGATCAAGTGATTGTTC
>JAHPZR010044687.1:47500-61892 GCA_019787425.1 Platygyra sinensis | reverse complement strand
TTAAGTGTTTGTAAAGTCATGTCACGACTTCCACCTATTTTCGAACGACTACAAACTATTTTGGCACGACTTTCATTTTGGATGGCCCCTACGAATTCCAAAACTATTTTTGGCACGACTCCAATAATTCGTATTTTGGGGGCCAAACGCCACTAAAAAGTAGAAGCACGTAGCGAAAAGATATGTACCGCGAAGAAGTTGAACTTGTGCCCAAAAGGTTGTAAAGTAGGTGCCAAGAAGCTTAAAGTCGTAAACCAAAAGTATGCAAGTGCGTGGCCCAAAATAGCATTGCGACAGTCGCCTACCAAAAGGTAGAAGAAAGGCTGCCCCAAAAAAGTTAGAAAGTTCGTGCCGAAAACGAAAGGTTGAACTCGCTGCCAACCCCCTGAAATCGCTAACCAGAAAAGCAGTTGAAGTACGTACCCAAAAGTTATGAAGATCGAGCCAAAAGAGTTGAAGCCCTGTCCTGTCGCCAAAAAGGTGAACTCCTGACCTGCCAAAAAATGGAAACTGGTGCCAGAAAGGTTGAAGTCATGCCAAAAATTTAAGTCGTACCAAAAAAAGTTGATCTTTAAAGATCTTTAATCACTAAAAAATATTTGTAAGGAAACTAAACTAAAGGAGTTCATAATTAATGCAAAGACGATAGTAATTAAGAAAGAATTATTCAGATTTGGCATAAAGACGGACGAATGAATGTCCTATACTGCGGGATAAAGATTCAATTGAGCACTCTGTTATCGAATGTGTGTTTACCAATTGTTTACCCAAAATGTTTTGGACTGCTTTAACCAAGTTAATGAGTGCAAAATGTCTCCTACTACAGGAAGAGATCTTGTCCGGCATTACTGCCAAGCTCCCTGCACACTGCCTTATTTATGCGCCATTATATTTATTCAAGCAAGTTAAATAGCCTGGCCATCTCCATTCAGTAATTTATCAGTAAGCTTCTCATTAAGTACGACCTTGAAAATTTTTCTTTAATCCGGATGATTCATTGAGAGTACTCCTTACTCCTCCTCCTCAAAGTCAATATATATAGTGTAAGTAATTGTAAGTAACTGTATGTTCAAATATATATGAAAAAAAATTCATATTTGTACTGCGGTTGTAGATGAAAGTGAAGAGTGATCATCGCAGTAAATTTTCCAATTTAAGCAATTGGAAAGAAGAAGCCTAAAAAAATCAGGGCTTCAACGTAATTCGAACCCGTGACCTCCGCGATACCGGTGCGATGTTCTACCAACTGAGCTATGAAGCCACACATTGGGAGCGAGGTCAATTTATTGAGTTCATATTTTCCCGTGCAGTAAAGTGATGTGAAACAAATATTAAATTCCGTATTAATTAGTTCTCCAAAATTGAACCCAAACAGCTAAGAAGAGAAATATCCGCAGTACAATCCGCCTTTTTAAAACACCAGTTGGAATCCAGTCTTCTCGGCTCACTGAAGGCCAAATAGAAACCACGTAATAAGCTCTTTCTCTCGTGGACAAATAAATAAATACATTTCGCGGGCCTTGAAAAAGAGTGGGAAATCACACACAAAAATAGGCAAGTCACCTAGCGTCGAAACTGACAGTAAGCAATATTCCTCGACCCAATCTGTAAGGCAAATTTGTTGATAAAATGGAACAGGTCCAAAGTGCATTAAAAAGCCACAGAAAACAGGAAACACCACGCATTTCGTGAGATTTATCATGGTAATTAGAAGAAGATCTAAGAATAATGTGAAGAAAAAGTAATAATTCACAGTCTATTCATTTAAAGGTGAGACAGGCTCTGGAAAAAGCAGCTTGATTAACCTCATTCTAGGAGAAGAACTTCTTCCATATTCCGTTCTCAGTACAACGTCCATCATATGCGAATTGAGATATGGAGATCAACCGAGAATGGTGGCCCACTTTAAGGACAAGGATCCTGAAACTGGGCTTCCAGTTAAGGAGGTCCCTCTAAACGCTGCACCCTCTGAACAAAGTTATCTTGAGCAGATATCTCCTTATGTTCACGTGAAGAGTGATAGAGACAAAGGTTCAGTTTACAAAAAAGTTGAACTATTTTGGCCTCATCAACTTTTGGAGGTATGTATTACTGACGTGACTTTAAATTAGTCATTTCCCATCAATTAAAGAAAGTAGCACAAGATATGTCAAGGATGGGAAACAGAGAACCGGTACAGTTGGCCCTTTGCTCCAGCTAGCACTTGAATAATGTCATTAATTATTAATGTAGCATCATCCAAATAAATACTAAGTAATAAATAAACAAAGCAAAGAAAAAAAAAGGTTGTTAGTGATTGTTCACTATTTAACAATTAGACTACGAGCCCGAGTTTTCTACGAGCAGATAGTCAACTCGGCTGCGCCTCGTTGACTATCGCTCGTAGTAAACGAGGGCGAGTAGTCTAATTGTTTTAGTATAAATTTACCGTAGTCTCATTGTATAAAAAGAAAAAAAATGTCAAGTAATGCGTAGAAAAGAACTGTTTTATTATGTTACATCAGGTTCAAACGTGATGCGTGATGTGCACTGATGCGTAACTGTTTTCTATCAGGAGATAGAAAACGGTAATATAGCCAATCAAGTTCACGGATTCACAATAGACTACGGTAAATTTAGACTAATATGTGCTATCCCTCGAAAAAGAAAAGCTTTATGTTATCTTACAGTGAAATCTTTCTCAAGTTTGTGATATTCTACCGATTTGGCTGATCATCTCCCGTACACCTGTACATAAGTGTCTCGAAAAATAATTGAAAAAATCCCTGCCTACTTCTCTATTCTCTATATTTCAGAAAGGCGTGGTTATAATTGATAGTCCAGGTATCGGAGAGTCTGCCATCATGGACGATATAGTCACGAGCTATTTACCAGAAGCCTTTGCCTTCATTTATGTCATAAACAGTGCAAACTCTGGAGGAATACAGAAAGACAGAGTGAGTATTGTCTTTGTATGAAAGCAATGAAATTACTGAGTGTTTTTAAAAATGCTCTGTCGTTCTGAAATCGGCATATAGACAGTATGTTAGTCTTCAGTGCTCAAGAACAGCAGAAATATTACTGCAGATCTACGTTGAAGTTCTAAATTCTTGATCGTTAATATTTATAGGCCTAGTGCAGCAGCACTTCTTTTTTGTAGCAAAGCAAACAGGCGTAAAATTCTTACTATTGGAAAAAGAAATCAGGCTTGTTTAGTCATGTTAATTTTGATTTGCAGCTTGAAAACTTGCTGGATGAGGTAAGGAATATAAGGTTTGAGGAACATAAAGAATCAGTCCCGTACCAGTGTGCTTTGTTCGTGTGCAACAAATGGGACCAAGTTCCGGAGAAAGAAGTAAAAAGAGGTCCAGAATCACGTGATCAAGAAGCTGAAGAAGTGTTGGCCTGGTCTTGATCCCAAGTCACAGATCATCTATATGTCAACCAAAAAGACCAGTGAAGCTCAGAATTTTGGGATTATCAGTGAAGAATTTTTATCTCTGATGAGTGACATGAAGTCGATGGTTTTGAAAAGCATCAATGCCCGGCTGGAAATGCACTGGAGGTAAGTTTCTAAGTGTATTTATTGCTCGAGTTCAAGAGTCAAAATATCAACAGACGTAATAAAATATACCCATGAAACAATTCAAAAACACCGCTAAGTCGTCAATGTTAGAAATCACCATATTGAGAATGTTATACACTGTGGCCAAGAAGATAATCAAATTTATGTTCAAGTAGATATTGCTTTTGCCCTCTAAGGTAAAATCCAGATCCCCGGGATTAATTGAGATGTTGGTTTTATAAATACATCATGGAGATTCATGTTTCCAAAAACTGGGTCTACAAATACTAGCTCAATGAGCACACTACAGCTAAGTCGGTGCAATCAAGCAAAATAAATCTGAATTAGTTTTATCGAATACTCAAAATTGTCTAAAGGGGCATAAAAATGATAATAAAAAAACAATGCTATGATTATAATGAGAACCTTACCAGCATCCTTTGCAGTTGAAAAACTAGCGTGTCACATAACTTTGTCAGTTTAAAATCCTGGAGGTTACCCCATTTTCAGATAATAGCTCTTGCCGTGCAATACTTAAGAAATTGAAAACATGTACCGTATTTCTATCGAGTTATAGAAACACGAGAGGAAGTTTGGGAGACCGAGAAATGCTGTGGAAACACTAGCCGTAGGCGAATGTTTCCACAGCTTTTTCGAGTTCTCCCAAACACGGAGAACACGTTTCTATTTCTTCTGGAGAACCACTCGGTCGCTGAGAGAATATCTGAGATCTCTCCTTCGCAACATGAAAGTTGCATGCATTTTTATGTTCGATGGGTAAAAGAAGGTCATTGAAATTTACGTTTTATTGTTATTCTCATATTTTATTGAAGGTGGTTGGATAATTTGCTCTCGCGGATAATTTATCAAGCAAAATCTTTTGTGATGAACGTTTCCAGAGAGCAGACCGAAGTCGCTACCAAAATGGATTCGATTATCTCTCGTTTGGATGAGATTCAAAACAAACAACCCGAAGTAATGAAAGAGCTTCATAAACACTTGAAAAGTAGTATCAATTATGCCGTGCAGAACCTCCGCGAGTTCCTTAAGTCAGATGATGTCAGAGCTCGCTTCACCAGTTGGACCTTAGAAGAAGTTCCAAAGGCAGAGACCTCCTGGAAAGTCACTGAAAGCAGCATCAATAAAGCGTTAGAAAATCGACTGCGAGAAATCATCGATCAATGGGAAGAGGATCGCCAAGAATTTTCAAATGCTCGCAAGTCCCTTTTGCAACACTTTCAGCAGCGATACAATTTTGTTGAAGGCCAGCTTCGTAATCTCCAGGGTGCTGTCACAGATGATGACCTCGATGTTTCAAAACGTATTCCAGCTGATGAAGGCCTCATGATCACTACAGCAACAAAGGTCGTCGTTGGTGTCACTAGCCCAATATGGGTTCCACTTACCCTAGTTGCGCTGTTAATTGGTGCCCCTGTGGTCGGCATAGTGGCGATTAAAAACAAGGCGCAGAATACATTGAGGACCAAGGAATATTTAAGAGACAAGCGCGCTTATATGGAAGCTGAAGCTAAAGACTTTCTCGATTACGCCACAAACGAAAGTGTGCTCAAGGAGCTTGTGGAGGACCAACTGAAAGAGGCCAACCTGTGTCTAAAGCAAATTGAAGCCCGTATTCCCGAACTGATCGAGGCTGACAAGATGTTATGTACACAACTCCGTAATGAGAGGCGTTCAAAGAAAGAGATACAAGAAAAGTACCTACCAATCATGGACAAAGCCTCTGACATCAGGGGACACCAGGCGGTATTTGCATTTCAAGAAATCCGTGTCGCTGATTTCAGCAGCCAGGAATTAAACTGGAAAGAAGACATGTCCTGCCATCTTGGATGTGGTGCATTTGCCACTGTTTATCAAGGGAAGATAAAAAGGCAAGGAGAGGAGCAAATTGTAGCATTAAAAGTCTGCAGCGAGCTGCTTGACGCTACAAATGCAAGCCTTATCATGACGGAGTTAGATCTATTGAGGTAAGTGACTGATGATGAATTTTCGTTAAAGCTCCTAAGTTTCCAAGCCCTCGCCCTTAAGTAGATAAATTTAACAAATAGATTCCATGTTGCCGAGCGTCTGTTCAGTCATGATCACAGATGACGTAAAGACACGGTAAGCACAAAAGAGTGACACGCGATGCCATAGGTGAATGTGGTACTGATGTTCTTACCACATTTTGGTGTCTTCTGTGATCTATTTCTGAACATACGCAAGGTAACATGGAATCTATTTGTCTTCGTAATAAATAAATAAACTACTGCAAAAATATTATTTATTTCAAAATCTTTGATTCTAACTGAAAAGCAGGACTGTACCCACTTTGACAAACACAAGAATATCAATTTGACATAATCTATTGTCTACACAAAATGAAACAACCCCATCGGTTGCTATGCGTATAACGTAGCAAAGAATTGTGATTGGTTGAGGGAAATCACCCTACTGACAAACTTGAATCGAGCGTCGCTTGTCGTGGAATGAAAAGTACGGTGAAAGCAGAATTTAACTGTGAAATCTACAAATCTTTCACAACAGTCTGGGAAAGTCAAATCAGTGCTTGTTATCAGGGAACCCCTGTGAGCCGAATAACCCAGATGTTGCCTTGAATATTGCAGGAGTTGAAAAACACGCTAGGACAATGTTCGGGTGCGATCAACATCGACACGTTAGGGGCCATTTCAATAAATTAGAAATAAATAGAATGAATTGAATGAATTAGGAGCGTAAGCTGCGATGAAAATTTGTTTTCTCTATGGTTGCTGATTCTCAAGTGCATTTGAGGTATTGCCAGCGACACTTTCTAGCTGGGATACAAACGTAACTGCCGTGGTGAGTTAAAACTATGCCCGTGCCATGAAACGAATTGGAACATTCGTGTCAGAACACAAGGTTATGTGTATATTCTAAGAAGTGATGCTGTGATGTTTCTTTCTTGACACCAATCTGTGTAATAATTTTGATACTAAGAAAAGTTAATCTTTTTAAAGTGAGTGATACGCTTGTTTAACACAACTGAATACCGTGGTCGAAATACCACGCCACTCCCGGAAAGTATAAACGAACAGTTGCCATACCAGTAACAACTTCGTTCCCAGGGTCTCTCAACTAACAAACCCTCTTAGGCGAGCGAGGAGAGACCCTGGTTGGGTCTGGTCACGTGCTACTTTGACAATTGAGAACATCAGTGAGGGGTTCTCTGTTATCAGGCAGTTTGTTGCGTTCAGCTTTGTCGTGCTGCGACCGCCATTACCGCGATGTTTAACAATAGCCTTCGGGCTGAAACTTCGAATAGTATCTATTCCGGCGTTTATCTAAAGGTTAGGCAAGTCTGTCTTGAGACAATTTGCCGTGGTCGTGATGTTGTTGCCGTCGTACCCATTGGATTTATGGAAAGTCGGTCATATTTCAACTGTGGACGTCGAGCAGCGTAATTTTATTCCGAAGTGATAGTTATTTTAGCACTGTTGTTTCTCCTTTCAATGCAGGCGATCAGACTGGTCCAAAAAAAAAACATAAAAGGGCCTCTAGAGAAACGTATACAGCTTTCTCAAAGTAAAGCTACGGCAGTCTGACTGGAAAAGCTGAACAAAGATAAAGATATTCGTGATTAAGGTAATTCCTTAGTATTGCATTGCGCATCCCTACTGCGCACGATTTTCGCGTCATTAGCGCGCGCACATGAGCGCGTGCACGTACAAACCATGAGAGATTTCCCTCAAACTAAGCTCGATAGCGAAATAAATGCTCTTTTTCTCTTAAACGAGCACGGTGACCCCAGACTTTTTCAGTTTCAGGTATTTGCTAACAACAGTCACATAAACAACATATTTGAAAAAGAAAAAGTTTGATAGTAGAACATGATTTTTTTGGGAAAATAGTTCCGTAATGAGTGTATTTTCGCCAAGACGAGGGCTTCAAGCTAACTACGGAACTGTCCGAAAAAGTGCAATATTCCTACAACCAGGCAATCAAAAACGGCTTAAATGAAGCAATACTGCTTTTGCGAATAAAAGAAGCTTTACTTTTAAGATGAATATTTGTCTTTCAAGTAACCAAGACTTATTTCTGTATGAAGGTGATTCGAATTTTTAACGCACAACCAGTAAAAACACCCCATTTTAAGAGCCTGCTGATACGAGTACGGTGACCGCATTTTTTTATTGCATGTTTTTAATGTTCATATCATGAATGTTAACTATGCCAAGTTTCAAAAAAGTTTGATAGTAGAACAATTTCAAGGGAATTACCTTAAGACGCGACACACGGTGCTCGCAAACAGTTCTAGTCTGAATAGCCGGGTCCGGCGTCACAGCATACAATGCAAAGCAATATGTTCCCACGGAATATACATATATTAATCTTTGTCCCTGAAGAGCCAAGACTTCGTTGGACCCTTAAAATCGCATCTAACAATGGAAACGAGCAAAAGCAAAGTATAAGCACATGGTAAATTATAGAGGTGTTAAAGTCAGTGAAGCGACGTAAAATTAGCAGCCGAAACCATGCAGACCTATGACCTCTAAAAACGTTAAAACGCGCGGTCAAAAGGCTCCACTCTCCATTGTTCCAAATAACATGGAATAAAGTACCCTCAGAAACACGCGTGAAGGAGGTGAAGCAAGGTGGAGAGATCTAAAATTTAAATAAAACGGCAAATGCACAGTTGCAGACAGTTGTCTAGAACCGTTGGAGTCTTGTAGGCGCATAAAACTGCATTTTGCTTTTTCTAGCCTCCCTCCGTCCAAATATAAATCCAGTTTATCAGCAGCGACAGAGAAAAGCATACCGCGATGAGTCGGCGTTCTATCGCTTCGTGCTCTGTAAAGTTCATCGCGCCGACGGCCCAGTGACACTTCATTAAATCTTTTCACCGTCTCTCTCCTTTTGAATTGACTTCGGCTTTCAGTGATAAAGGCCCTGAACATTCTAAAACTATTCAATCACCGCTTGCAAGACCTCCATAATAGACCAGAGTTGACGTGGTTTTGATCATTTCGCGATATTAAAAGATTACTCAAAGAGCTTCCATACACAGCCTTGGCGGCAGCGTACAATTATTCTTTTGCCTTCTAAAAGAGATTTTTACAATATGTAATGTTCCTAACTGACCCAGACCACACAACCTACAGCAACTTGGATTTCCACAATCAAATGATGGATAAGTTTTAAGGCCGAGACACACGATGCGACAAATCGTTGCGACACGTCGCCGCGACAGGTTGCTGCAACAAATCGCCTCGTGTGACATGTGAAAATCATTGTCGCTGCGACAGAATTTTGTCGCTGCGATCTGTCGCACGAATTCAAACTGGTTTGAATTCGTGCGACATATCGCAGCGACAAAATAAGCGCAAGCAGCCTTGTCGCATCGTGTGTACGCTTCTGCGACGCTGCGACAAAATTAAAATCAACCAATGAGGGAGCGTCAATTATTTTCCCTTCGCTGTATTCGCTGGTCCGCCATGTTAAATTTGGAAACTAGTTCACATTTCCCCTCTTCCAAATTCGCTAGTGCGTGCCCAGAACAAGTGTCTTGTCGCAGCAGCAGTGCACACGAGGCGACTTGTCGCAGCGACGTGTCGCCGCGATTTGTCGCATCGTGTGTCTCGGCCTTTACTCGGCTTTGGCAAAATATCACCGCCGTTCCTGGTTTATTTTGGTGACAACATATTCCGCACTCCCGTAGGCTAAGTAGAGACAAAATTCCTACAAGGGAGCTCTTCCCCTCAACAGTTAAATTGTAATATCCCAGATTCTGGGACACACGTGACCAGGGTCTCTCCTCGCTCGCCTCAGACGGCGGTTAGATGAGAGACCCTGGGAACCAGGTTGTACCAGTAAGCATTCTCTTTGCTATCAGCGAGCGATCGACGTTATAAGTATTTAGCGTAAATCTGTAATTGTTTTTGTAAAATAACAGATTTGGTGGTTTCGGTTAAGGTTTATAAATCTCATAAATATTTCGCTCATCATATTTTTGAAATTCGAGCAAATCAATGGTTTGTTACCTTGAAATGATTTCAAGACCAATTTTGTGTTTGCGTTTATCCCACTCGACTGCCGATTAATTAAGACTGCTCGAGATTTCTGATGAGCCCCAAGGCCGAATTAACTGTCACATCATAGAAATCGAGAGCGAACAATCTAATTGTTTTGGTATAGTTCAAACTAAAATTTCCTTCAAATGAGATTCCAATTATTTCTGGCTTTAGCATTAAACTCCATGCAGTTGTGTACATTATAGCGGAGCTTGAGCGCGCGAAACGCGCAGCGAAGCCCCATACTTAAGAAAAATTTGTAACTCATCAAGCCGAGAAAATCTGCTTATGACGTCACCGTATGAGCGAGCGACCAAACGAACGCCGTCCGTACAGACTCTGGGGGTGGAGGAGGGGCGTCTCGTGGTAAGGCTCAGAGACATGCAGCCTTGGTTTACCGTGTACTTCATTGATATTGGGCATCTATGTTATGATCAATTGACAGCTGTCAAAACAAGGTCTCTGCTGACGAGTATCACGTGACCATATCGCAGGCTCAAGTGCACAGCTCATCGAGGTCACATGTGTTTTTTGAAGTTGACCGCTGACCAAGTGCTGGTTTTTAATGGATCGCGGGTTCATGTCAGGTTAACTTGTTGAAAACTGAAAACAGGCCAGGATTGTTTGGAAGCCGGTAAACACTGGCCCAGGATTAAAATTTATTCGAATTGTAACTTTTTCTTCTGTACAAATGTTTTTTTGCTCCTTTGTTTTGAGTATATAATGATTATAAAACTCAAAACAGAAACTCAGTAAACAGAAACAGTACAGTAAATAGAAAACCTCACCGCAAAGTTACAAAACTCAAATCAACATTCTACCTTTTCTTGCATTAGCTCTATCGGGCACTGAACAACCCGGCGAAGAAGCTACGCTTTTAGGCTGGCCTAAATCTATATATCAGCATTTGCATTGGTATACTAGTAGAATTCTACTAATATAGACCATATTAAAAAATGGCTGTCCATTAAAATTCTTTTGTAAAACTAGCCCAATGAACCTCGTTTTCGAGTTGATAACGAACGATAACGAGATTAGTTAGGCTAATTTGAATGCATACAGAATAAATTTAAATTGGCAGCCATTTACAAATAGGGTCTGTTACAACTATTGTAACGACGTGGTATCCCGATGGTCAAGACACCTTTTTTTCATTTCATATGATGACCTTTGTGTTGGATTTTCTTGTTGCGCCCTCCATAAACACGAGTGAAGAGACAAAATGGTCGAGTGACCAAACAGAAAACGGCAAATGCATAAATGTCACGAACCGTAGAATTCGTGTATTTTACAAAATATTGTCCGCCTTGACAGGCAAGAAATCCGTAGACGCTGTAACAGCAGGGATTTGCCAAGCCAGTCGGTCAGAACGGCAACAATGTCTTTGCCTTTCAGTAATTATTCAAAACATTACTTGAAGTGGCTTTAACTGAACAAAAAGACGCAAAGTTTAAACGTTTAAAAGCAGATCCAAGTCGAAAAGCACAGACAGTTTCTCCGCCATCGTGATTTTGGCACTTTTGATTATGCAAACTCGCTAATTTATTACACCCAGGATTTCAGGGTGTAAAGTGGGCACGTGACCAGCCGATGCCAGGGCCTTTTCCCGCCCCGCCCCCAAGACAGGGAAAACGCCCTGGGAACGAGGGTGAATTCTAAAATCCATATCAGACTGTTAAAAGTGAAAATTATGAACTTATCTGAGTCCCAAAGCTTTAAATTAATTGGCGCCAACTGTCAGACAACTCGTTCGAAGTTCGTCGAGTATCGCCAGTTAGGATTATAGTTCTATTACTCTGCACGAAATATGAAGTGCCTCATCAAATAAAAACCAGAATTCTCAAGTTAAGTTTTAGATGAAGTCAAAGCACCATTTGCATTGTCGTTATTTCTCATAGCTAGGCAGAAAACGACTATTATCATGTCGTCTCGGAAGGACAGCTAAGTTTTGAATGCCACACATACTGCGGGAGCAGTTGCCGTATTCAAGGGCTCTTGTTAACAAATTTCTGCGTTTTTTGAGGTGTCTGTGGAGGATTAAGATGAAGTTCTGCACGAACAGTAGAATTGCATTAAAACATTTAGCTCGATAGAAATCTCGGGCTCATAAGGCTAGGAACACAGGGTACAGTGGAGTTATTTCAGGTGTAAAATCAGCAGTTTCTTCATTACATACTCGATCTTGTTGTTTATGGGTCGGTTTTTAAAGCCATTTTATGAGATTCAGGGTTTCATTTCTCTCAGGTCTGTGTGGTACACCAACTATTAAGGGCATTAAAATGAAAGAAATGAATATAACAAAATCGGAAAGTTTGAATACCGCCAGTTTTGTATCGCCTTGAATTTATGTATATCGCGTGATTTTTATTCTGTTTGTCAGAAAACTGGAGCATCCTCACATTGAAGAGTTTTATGGCACATCCCTTCTCAAGGAAGAAGGAACCACAAGAGTGATCCTGGTAATGGAAAAGTGCAAAGGAAACTTGAAAAGTCACTTTTCTTGTTACCCGAAAGCAGCTCCAGCAAAAACCGCTAATCCTGCTGTCGTCAGAGACGTATGTCGATGGGCGCAACAGATCACGGATGCTCTTGCGTTCATTCACGAACAGGGGATTGTCCACAGAAATCTCAAGCTGGAGAACATCTTGGTATGAGGCTGAATTTTGTGAGTTAGGTTGATTAAAAATACAGACCTAAATATTTCTCAATATCTGGGATTTTTTAATACATGTGACCTTCGGAGAAAAAGAACAAAAGTGGTTTTCTGCACGAAGGTCTGTAAAATTTGCTTTTTAAGTTTGTCTGGTTTCGAGTTTGAAAAGGCAAAAATGCCAGCATGCCAATATTTCCAAATGAAACCACATTAAAATTCGGTAATGTATTTAATTATTTATGGTTTTAAGAACAGAGTGATACATCCACAAATAGTCTTGGACACTTTCTCTCACCAAACAAAAATAATGTTGATGTCACTAATCGAGAAAAACAGAATGGGGAATGGAGAATGCATGGGGAATGGGAGATAGGAAACTGGAAATTGGAAAGAGTGATCAGGGTTAATAGCGCAAATTCCTATTCTCCATTCCCGTTTTAGTAATATCCATTACTGTTCGAATATATTGAAAAATACAGTGCAGTGCTCAAACTTCTCACCTGGTAATTTCTCATGTAGTTGAAACTGTTATTTGAATTGAGGCGTGCATGAATGAATAACATAACTTTCTTTCTTACAGTTCTACAAACCTCATGCCTTTAAATCTTCTCAGTGTTCCTGAGAGTATAAAACCATAAACTATCTTTTGTATGAGTTCCGTTAAAGACAACCGCCCGTCTTTCTTCTTTTACATTTAAGCTATCAGAGGACTACTCAGCGAAGATAACTAATGTTGGCTTTTTTAAAGACGTAAAACACACCACGGGTACTTTGCAGTGGACCCATGTGTACATCGCGCCGGAAGTATTTCATTCCAAGTTATATGACAGCAAAGCAGACATATACAGCTTTGGCATAATGCTGTGGGAGATGTGGTATGGCCAGCAGGCCTTTGCTGAATTTAAAGGCACAATAGAAGATTTCTTCAATGGGGTGGATAAAGGCTACCGTCCGAGAGCTGTAGAAGGTAGCAAGACGCCTCCTACCCTCTGGGAACAATTGATGAGCCAGTGCTGGGATAGAGAGCCAGAGCAACGTCCTTCAGCAACACTTTGTAATCAGCAAATCACTAAAATATCTCAGCCGTCTGTTGGACTTCTGTAACTTAACGTACGTGCGCCCAATGGTATGATCCATAGGACGTTCATGGAACAGAAAATGCAATGTTAATGACTTAAATTTTGATTTAGATTGTTTTGCTATTTCTGATTAAAGGGAATTTAAAGCGAGAATTACTGTTCTCCAGTCATCTACCTTTCCCATTCATAGCTTGTCAAATTTACGATTGATAAGCAATAATTTCAGATAATTAGGACTTTTGAATTTTTGTTTGATCGAGAATAGGCAATAAAACATTTTTGCTGTCAGTTAAAGCATTGAATAACTTTTGATATTAAAGTGAGGTCGATGGGATTTCGTAGAAAGGGGCACAGGATAGGTCTCATGGTTTGCACTGCAATAACAACGGGTCATTTTGTGGTGTCTTTTCTTTGCCAGTAGGCTCTTGAACAAAAAGCTCTTAGTATGAAGAAATATGTTACTTCTTTCCTGGCCTTCATTTACCTCAGAAAGTCCTTTACTTCATGTGTACGACTTGTTATGTGCGATGGTTGTCAGGTATTTTAGCTTTGAATTGGGTGTTGTAGTGTTTGTTTCTAGTTTAAGAAAACCGTTTTTGTTGCACACTCTGTAATCATTAATTAGCATACCCTAAACCACAGTAACGTGATTATTTACATTTGTATTTTTGTACAAAGACTAGTTTTGTTCAGTTTTAGTAAAGAAGTTCTGTAGAACACTTGTCCTCATTGCATACTCTAGAGTAGTACTCCAAACCCGAATACACAGCCGGCGTATAAATCCCTCTCGCTTTGGTCTGGAACAACGTGTGCTTTGGACAATCGGAGGGGGTGACATAGCATGAAACGAAATTTCAGTTAGCTCGGGATAGAGATTTTTGTTTTTGAGCAGATAAACGAGAATGAAAAAACTATTACAAATAGTAAGGAATAGAAAACTCCGTGTAAAAAAATATAGTTTCAAACAGGGTTGTTTGCTTGCCTATATCCAAGATCTATCTGTTTAAATTAGTGGGAAAATATATTCCATGGTAATATATAGAGTAAGGGTTTCCTGCGACACTTGTCG
>JAHPZR010044687.1:0-42500 GCA_019787425.1 Platygyra sinensis | reverse complement strand
TCGAGTTCCGAGTTCCGAGTTCCGAGTCCCGAGTCCCCAGTCCCGCGTCCCCGAGTCCCGAGTCCCGAGTCCCGAGTCCCGAGTCCCGAATCCCACGTTCCGGAGTCCCGAGTCTTACGTTCCCGCATCCTCGAGTCCCACGTCCCGGTGTCCCCGCGTCCTTGAGTCCCACGTTCAGGCGTCCCCGAGTCCTCGCGTCCCAGGTCCCAGGTCCCCGTCCCACTTTTAGTCACAGCCGGTTTACACACTACCAATAGGTTAAGTAAATACCATTAATATATTCAATTCCCCAAAAACGAACTCACAATAATGGAATATAGGAAAATCCTCTCCTACAAGCAAACCGAAGTACTGTAAAAATACCAGGGAATTTTTCTCGTCATAATTGGTTCTATCGATGCCAGGAGAAATTCCTGAACGAATGAAATACCGAGTTAATCAAATATGAATAAATGTCACTTGAGTAAATATTAAATGAAAATAATACCAGTTGAACAAATATCAGATCAATTAGATCCTAAACATATTTTAAAATTCGTCCCAACACTATTGTTGTTGCTGTTGTTGCTTGATACCATTACTGTAATTTCCAGTGAAGAGGAGTGGCAGTAATAATCTATCAAAGTAGAAGTGTTAAAACGTTCTGGAAACTGTTGCGGGTCGTCTTATTACCATAAAAAAGAGTCCTGAGAGAATAAGCGCGCTGATTGGCTAAAAATCGTGTTTCTATAACTCGATGGAGACACAGAACTAGCAAGAGGTGTTGACTTAATGATGGCGAGAGCAAGCAAAGAGATTTTACATTTGATAATCAAAGTTTACAAGTTGTTTTCGTTTTTCTCGTCGCGGTGTTTTCTTAAAGAAATAGAAAACATGTACTCCGTGTTTCCATCGAGTCAAAGAAACACTCGTGAAAGTTTGGGAGAATTCGAAAAAGCTGTGGAACCACTCGCCTGCGGCTCGTGTTCCCACAGCATTTCTCGTTCTCCCAAACTTCCACTCGTGTTTCTATAACTCGATAGAAACACGGTACATGTTTTCTATTTCTTAAATATAGATGAAATACATCTAGCGAATTAAGCGCGCTGTTAAACATCTATTGCGCAAAAAAGAACTTTGAGGCCTGGTCAAGGCCATTCCTGTTCCATTCAATTGTAAAACAGCTCCCTCATTTAGCATATATGAGAAAATTTCTCGATCATAATTGGTTCTCCGCGAGCTTAGTTGTCAAGTACTTGAATTGGGGCAACTTAGTTTCCAACTATATCTACACGAATCTAATTACAACTTCAGTATTGTACCTGGGTAGCGGAAATAGGAAACCTGCGTGAATTACAAGTTAATTACAGTACGTCGGGACTTAAATGGCTACCCCCACCCCCTTTGGAAAACGTCCGGAAAGTACATTTGCCTTTTTCACTAAGCTTTTCTAGAAATAGTAAATCTAATGTTTTGTTTTGCCACGCTAATCAAAATGAACATTTGCGTCTTGAGTCTCGGCGGAAAACGACACCGATACTCGCTGTGGCGTTTTTGGTCTTGGTGCTGGTCGTGGCTTCGCGGCTGGCAGTGGCCGCTTGGAGGCTACTCGCGGCTTTGGAACTGGTTGTGGCTTTAAAGGAGGATCTCTTGATTCAGCAGCGGATAATTCACGTCCGGGGGACTTTTGAAGCATCGCTTGAGGTGGCGACGAAGTGGTGCCCGCGTCCATTTCCTTTTGAAGCTTACCAAGGGCGTCCCGGCACTGTTGAGCAGTGAGTCGATGTTGTGGCTCTGCGTCCCAACACGTCTCCATTACAAGCTTCCACATTCCCCAAGGTTGGCGGGTACCACCAATATGTCTTGGGCGAAGTCCCCCTCTTACATCATTTTGAAACTGAAACTGTGATCGGCTTACCAGTTCGACATGAAATGCGATCATGGCATACCACATTTCCCAAAGCATGATGCCAAAACTATACATGTCAGCCTTGCTGTCGCACACTCGGCCATCCAAGACTTCAGGTGCAAGATAAAGTGGGGTACCACAAAATGTACCTGATATATCTCTTTCACGCTTGGCTACACCAACATCGGTTAGTTTTACTTGATTCTCGTCTGTCAACTTGATAAAACAGCAAACAGAACAAAGAAGTCGATATACAGTAGGTACCGTAATATATGTATACACATACCTTCGTTATGCGTGTAATTTCATCCGAGTGGCAACTGGTATATTATAGCTATTAACTATCCCGTTGCAAGCACAACGCAAACCCTCTCATACCTTAAACTCCGGCTTATAATCCGTGGTTTATAAAACTTCTAAACGGAGGGGTGTATATCCGAGTGTGCTAGTTTCTCATTTACTGGATTTGCATTCAGCTTTTAAAACATTACAATAAAACGAACTCAAAACAAGAGACTTAAGAGAGAGGCTTATATCCTGAGGGCGGAGGGGGGAGGAGGGGGGACTTTTAACCGATGTATCATGTCGATGTATCATGTTTTTGTTTACAGGTTGATGGGCCTATAGCCGGAGGGAATTTATAGCGAGGGTCTGATAAGCAGACAGTTTACGATAATAGCTACCTCAAGATCGAGGTATTTCGGCTTTTTCAGCGAACCGCGAACATCAAGAGGTCGCATGACCAGTGCGTTGGCGTCACGTTTGCAGTTTGAGGTTCACGTTTGTACGGCTAGACCACGTTCTAGAGGTAACTGATTTATCGAAAGGATTTTTGCACTAAAACATCACAATCCCACATTTGAGAGGAAATACCTCTTTTAAAAACTATTTCGCTTATTAACCATCGAATTCTTTTTCATAGAAACGTTATTTTATAGACGATTTTTCAGCTAAAGCAGAAGTGAACGAACCAATGAAAACAAACATAGCAACCAGTGAATTACCCGCGAATCTTAAGTCCCAAATATGGCCAGGTGGCTAACGTGAAACCGCTAACTGCAAACCCCGGCTTGTCGTTTGTGGTAAGATCGCAGTTTTTATCACGAAAGCAATGGAAGAAAGCATTGGGGTATACTAGCGAAATTGTACATTCAGCTATATGGCGATGACAAATGTCTGGCATACTTCATCTTAACACATGGCTCAGAATGAAGCAACACACGGCCGCAAGTATCTGCCGGCGCCAGATGCATGGGCCGATGTATATCGCAATGAATCTGTTTTCATTCCCCATCGAGTAACATGAGGCAAATGTGAAGATGACGAGAAACATCTTAGTAAATGGGACATGTACCCAGCACGGACCGGACCTTTCGCACGCATACCGGTCTGATACTCTTTAAATGCTTAAAAGAGAATTGTAATGAAAACTATTTCTTGAGTGTACCGGCTTATCTACCTGCATGAATGTCGTAGAAAAGGTCTGGTTGTTCACTGTGTGAAGACCGGTTATGATCAGTACAAAATATTATCGCAAATCGTTTCTTCGACAACGTGATCATTTGCGAGGTAGACGGCAAGCAGAATTTTTCTAGGTGTAGTGTAAAGTGAAAATTCTTACCCACCAATAAATTGTCCAGTTTTAGGTCTCGGTGAACAAATCTCTCATCATGAACGTAGCACAACGCATCAAGAATTTGCATAGCCCAGAGCAATACATTGGTCCTGACAGCTGCGTCTTCCGAGCGGGCAGGAGCATTCTCAGGATGGGACATGATGCGAGTTTTGAGGGAGCACAAACAGAGCTCTAAGATGACCATCACTTTGGTTCCAGAAGATGATTGTTGAAGATTGGTTCCAAAGAACTTGACAATGTTTGGGTGGCGTAATTTTCTGTGAGTGAAAAATAGGAACCGGTTCTAATATATAACAAACGTCTGTTACGAAAAGAAAACTAGACAAATAATACCCTTTGGAAGATTAACTATCTTTGATAAACAAACAGTGAGGGAATTTAACTAACACCTACAGCGTTTTTAAAACTCTGCTTTGAAAATGGAATCATCTATTGATTAAAGAAATAAATTGTTTTGTTTTCAAGTAGAAAGGAGAGCATTAGCAGAGGGAAAGGCCGGTAAAACTACCAAGCAGCTCGTGTACATTGGGCCCAGAATATTTGCATAATGGAGAACTAGTTTACAGAACCAATTTATCGTAAGAAAACAAACCTTAAGGCTCTTTCTTCGTCAATAAAATGCCACACGTTGTCACTTTGTAAAGGATTAATGTACACCTTCAGTGCCACTTTAATTTCTGGTTGTCCTTTGCGAGAAAGAACACCACTGTACACGGTAGAGAAAGTTCCTCTTCCAGTGACAGATTTCTCGTCTTCGTTCCACTTTAACTCCCCCCTTGAGAAATCTGATTTTCTGATCTCTTTGATGTTGAACACAGTAATGTTTCGTGTTAAATTCTCCAACGGTAGACACAATGGTTGGTAAATTCCCTGGATTTCGAATTTGCTCCTAGACTCGGTGAGCAGCTGAAGATAGAGTTTTTTATCACCTTCTCTTAGTCGTGATATTTTTGACTTCATCTCTGTTAGGAATTGGACTGCATCTTCTAACTGCTCGTTGATAAACGGAAGAAGCCTGTCCTGACTGGCAATAATTTTGAGACACTTCTTTGATCTCTTTTCCAGGTAAGGGAGTGGATCATTGATGTATTTCTGAAGCTTCTTTTTGTATTGGATGTTCTGCTTGAATTTCTGCGTAAGAGTGCCAATGAACGGAGCACCAATTACGACCGAGGCCAAACCTTGACGAAACCACACTGGAGTGCTAACATCTATGGACTCTTTGGACATTTCTTTGCAAGATCTTGACCACTTGGAAAGTTTTCGAGTGGGGCGTTTTTCATCTTCTCCGTCACAAAGAACAACGTCTTCTACTTTCTGGATTTCCTCTTCCATAATATCATACTTTTCAGCACAATATTTAACTAGGGTAACTTGGGCTTTTGCAAAATGATGTTCCTCATCTTCCCATTTCTGGACAAAATGTTGGGCTCTATCTGAAATGCACTTCAGTACTTCACTTTTAGTTCCCTCCCAGGTCTCACCAGCTTCGGGAACTTCGGTAGAAGACCACTTGCAGAATCTTTCCGAAGTATCCGCTGATTTGAAGTAGGTAGAAAGGTTTTGAATAATCTCTTTTATCACCTGAGATTGGCATTCACTGAGCTCGTCAAAAATACGATCCTGTGAACTTTCCAATTCTACCATCCTATCCATCACTCTTTTCATTCTCTTCTCTGTTTCCTGGCGTGACATGGTCGTTGATTTCAACAGTACTCTGACTTGATGATAGGCCTTGGACAGCAGATTATCCAGCCAGCTGCAAATATGAACAAGTAACAATAAGTTTGTCATAATCATTGTTGGTTGGTATTGAATTCTAACTTTAGTCTATTGTTACACTGTATTGCGTGGTTGCTTCCTTCTTCAATCAATGATCGATGATTTTAATTTTCAATACTGGCAAATACATGAAATACCCGGTTTAGTTCACTGAGGGTATTTCTCCTCCCAGATAACACTTACGACTATCAAGTCAAACGCATGAAAAGCCCGATCCTGACTATTCCTTGATCTTTTTACTAATCAGCTCACGCTAACTGGTACCTAGGATCCGCATCTGTTTTCGCTCAACTGGCATATTTTAAGTAGATATCTTGCTTTGATAAAAATTTGATTTTCATGAATTAGAGCTGCTAACTAACAAATCCTGAGCTTCTGAACAGCTTCATTAATATTCGCCACTAGTTGCGAAGGGACCTCGATCTGTGAACAGAATTAATGAATGGAATGAAAAGAATAGGCTTCCGAAATTCTGAAATAAGGATCGCCAAAATAGAGGGCCTGAAAAATTACCGGACAGCAGGCTAATTGTGTCATCTCTTCTACCTTAACTCTTTAACTGGCAAACGGACGAATACGTCCGTTTGGCACCAGTGGTGTTTTGAAAATCTGCAGCTTCTATATATCCGAAGATATGACCACAATTATCTCTTGTTATGGCACAGTGAAAATTTGAGAAGAGTTTGAAGTCAATCAACTGACTATTGCTTTGAATTTCGATGCTTATGGCTATTGGTTCCACAGCAAATCCGAACATGTCCGTTGTCTACTACATTCGAAACCAACAAAAAACACACTTGAAAGTTTTTAATGAAAAGATAATTCTAAATCCAGAATTTTACCTTTAAAGCAAACTTCAAGCCTTTTCCTTTCTATTCACTAAGAAAATGTTCCATCAGACCTTCAGCGAACTGAACAGTTACCATTCGATTAGAGCTATGCTTGCAAACCTGTAATTTTCCTATTCCTGACCGAAAGGAATGCCTAGGGGATACGCAGTGTCAACGGCATGCCACACAACCTACCTCTGTTTCCTGTTCAGCCAATTCTACCTGTAAAATATTGCGCCGATTGTATTCTTTAGAAGTCAAAATTCGTCCAAATTGCCTTGGTAGGTCTTGTTATCCACCCACAGACCGGCCAAGGCGAAAAACACTTATAAACCGTCAACTTACCAGATTTCAGCTAGTGTGCTCCCTTATCTAACAGGCAACAGCCAAATACTGACGTCACAATGAAAATTTGAGCCCTCGGGGTTATTAAACAGCCCATGTTCTCAATAGGACTTCTTATATGCGATCACGAAATTCTAGAGATTTCCTATGCCCAGAAAAGCCATAAAATATTCACAGAAACTTGCCAATTAAAGTCTTGATAAAAATTTGATTGTCATGAAATACCAGAGATATCATAAATAACGTTCCAAGTTCTGCGAGCTGTGGTGAATTTTTAGGGCAATTTTCTGATCCCCACTCCATTTAGATCGAAGGGACCTCGATCTGTGAGCAGAATTGTTGGATGGAATGAAAAGAACAGCCCAAAGAGTCGCTTTCCGAAAATCTGGAAAAAGGAAAAAAAACCTAAGTAAAAGTTAATATCGAACAAAGGGCTAATTGAGTCATTTCTTTTGTCTCAACCGGCATATTTTATGTAGAAATCTTGATAAAAATTCGATTTTAATGAAATAGAAATGTTAAACACATGTAGCATTCAAAATTCTAACCAGCTGGAAGGAAACTTCTGATCCCCTCTTTATTCAGATCAGAAAGTGTTGATCTGTTTGTTACGGTAGATCATAAGAAACACGAATCTAGCTCCTATTTTATGGTCCTTATCTAAGTAAGCCTATTTTTACTGACCTGGAATAAATTTGTAGGTTGCTCTGCATGGATGAGACTACAAGGTTGCTTATTCCACTTAACAGCTGGTCAAAATCATCGGTTATAAACACCATACTTCTGTGCGAGCTGAGCTCTTTGGCACGACAAATAAACGATCTGTGACTGCTCATCGAGGTCTTTTAGCTTTTTGGTGAGTTTCTCAATTTGTTTCTTCTTCACCTCCTGGACATTTTCAGCAGGAACTTGATCCACATGTTGCAAACGAATAATGCACAAGATGTGAACAACTTCAGGTCCATATTTGCTTCCTTCTTCAGTTCTGTGGCATAGTTGAGTAACAAACCAAGCTTTTGAAATGCAGAATATATTAAAATGATTAGCATTCTTCCTTGGAAGCTTTGAGGATGTCCACTTTAATAGTTGTAGTTAATTGTTGAAAATAATTCGCATTTGTATTGGTTTCAACGCTTTAAGGCCGCTTTACCAATCAGAATCTAACGTAATGCCAATCGTGACTTTATCACATACCCCTTCCTGCGGAGAAGATGTGAATTGTTGGGACACAAATCTACTTTAAGTTTTGGTTCCTTCAAATTTTCTTTGTCGTTCAGGCATTGCTGGAAAAAGTACTTTGGTTTTGGTTTTTCCTAAATATAGGCCATACAAAACGCATCTGCTTTCTTTAAAACTCAGCTAAGTTTACAGTGTTGCAAGATAAACTCCGGGCTCAAGATCTGAGATAATGCTGGGCTACCTCAAAGGAACCAACGGTTTCCGTCACTACACTCTTGATCATTTCCCCTACCGCACAAAACCGGGACAATTCTGGACTACTTTTCCTGTCCTAGGGTGGGCTATTTGCTATCACAGGTCAATCCGGGAGCGGGGAACATCTTGCATCGTATATCTTTTCGTTATTAATTTTAAACTTCTTAATTACCCCCAATACAAAAGTATAAAGTACGGTAAACCTCGCTTGATTCCTACCCTGTTCACAGTTGCTTAACTGATGAACTTAGAGCTGCACCCAGCGTTACTAATTTTAGGTATAATATCAAATAGTATCTGTTTCAGTTTTTACTATATCATATCTTGTTGTAAATACTTTTGTTAACTATATATCGTAATATTACCGTCCAAGTTATTGTAATTTAATGTCGTAGTTACTGTGTTATTTGTTATTTAGAGTACATTTGGAGGTACTAGCATATTTTGCCACTCTACAATCCGAATTTGAATAAAGTTATGTATGTATGTGTATGTATGCTTATATAAAAAAGCCCGAAAAGTGCCCATGGATAATTAAAGGCCTTGGAATCGACCGATTCGTAAGGGGTGTAAAGGAACTAATGGAAAAACTATTTTCGGTACCTATTCATCATCTTGATCGAACCATGTACCTATCTTGTTAACAACTGAAGTTATTTCACTATATACTAAGCAAAAGTTATGAAAAAGGTTGTCATCAACTGTTGTCTTTTTTCTAGTTCTGTAAGGTGTTCTCTAAGCTCGAGGTACGAGCTAAAATTGTCATTAAAGAAGGAAGCCAAACATTCTGTACAGCTGTTCCGAGACAACTGTACAGAATCAGTTCACAGCTTAGTTTGATTGAAAAGTGATAGGTTCTGCTGACTATCTTAATCTTTATTGCTGCATAAGTGTGGCCCCTTACCCTGTCTTCCTGAACTCCTCCAGCGTTGTTGCTTTTTATCACATAAATGAAGCAGAAGGCGTGTGGCAAGTAGCTGAGGACAAATTCGTTCATTGCGTCGCTTTCCCCAACTCCAGGACTATCAACAATCATGACACCTTCCTAAATTAAGCGAGAAACATCTTAAAATAAGCCATTCGTTAAGCACTGGTACTCTAGTAAAATGAAAGTGTTTTTAATTGTATCCTCTCATACAATTTTTTGGAGGAAGATTTTTTATCATCATAATTACTATTGAAATTTGAAGTAACCGACTATAACTTGTTTCACGTCATTTGCACAAAATTATGGCGTCATTTATACCGATACATCACACATCATTCAAATTGAGTGGTCTTTTATCACAAGCCCTCACATAAACTCACGGCTGACTGTGTCTCAGCATCTTTACTGAATTCCGGACAAGCAACACAGGAAAAACATCGACAAGCGATCCAGTAAACTTGTCTGATCCAATAAACCTGTTAGAAATAAGACGTTACCTTGAACAAAGGATGAGGCCAAAACAACTCTATTTTCTTGTATGGAGATCCTTTATCTCGCTCATTCTTTAAGTTAAGAAAGTCTTCTATCTCCTCTTTGTAAGTCTTAGAGGAATTTCCAAGTTCTTGGTAGATAGGTTCACCACTTTTTCTGGCGCAATCTTTTAAGTGTATCCTAATCCCAGGCTTCTCGCCATATTTCAATTCGCATATCGTTGAAGTTGTGCTGAGAATTGAAGATGGCAAAAGATCCTCTCCAAGAATTAGGTTAATGATGCTGCTTTTGCCCGCACTGGTTTCACCTGTTTGTCAAAAATGATATTTCTTTGTCGAATATGCATTATAAAGTTTGCAGTTAACCAAGGAATGTTGTCTTCTTTTTTTTAGAAAGGTCAACTCTGATTTCAGTATATCAAATTGACCCGGCGAGTGGTACGGGTTCGAGCACTGGCCTGGGTCACTGAGGTATATATGTTATCTGGCAAGACGCTTCTCTCACACAGTGCCACTGTCCATCATTATAAACGGGACCGTACCGGAGAATGCCGGGTGTAACCTGGCGATGGACGAGCATCCCATTCAGAATCCGGGATAGATTCCGGCTATACGTACGGGAGCTTGGTCTGACGCAAACTTTACCTTACCCTTAACCGAAGAAAGTATAATACTGAAACTATTCACTTCCTATTGCCTCATCAAAGGCGAAAGTGAAACTTCATTCTTCCTACATAATGCAAGCTGTGATCGTTAACTAATGATACGATATTGAATACATGTCTATTGCTTTAGTACGGTCAAACACACACTTCTCATGAGAATGCCAGAGAGATAGGCCTTATCACAGTTTTCGACGCCATCTTGACGGGTAGGCATAGCCGTCAAAAATTACAGTAATTATATGGAAATCCGATAGCAAATAACTTCTTCCAAAATTAAATTGGTCGCAATTTGTGAATCAAAACTTTAAAATACTAGGTAGACGATTGTTTTCGCCAAGTTTGAAGGTTGTAGCTTTCCTATAAGTTGCTGAATTAATTTTTTTTAATTTCCCATACATTTGTCTGTATTTTTTTTTCCAGCGAACCGCGTCTAGACGTTTGTCTACCCAGCCAAATTTACAGACAAATGTATGGAAAATCAGAAAAATTAACTGGACGTCTTCTAGCCAAGTTACATCCTTCAAACTTGGTGAATACAATCGTCTACCTAGTATTTTAACGTTGCGATTCAAAAATTGTGAAAAATTCAATTTTGGAAGAAGTTATTCGCTATCGGATTCCCATACAAACACTGTAATTTCTGACCGCTCTGGCTACCCGTCAAGATGGCGCCGAAAACCGTGACAAGGCCTATTTGTCAATAAACAGCGTATAACTATTGAACACCGCTTACCTGCAACAAGAACTACATACTGATTCCTCGGCTTGATATTTTTGAGATTTTCATCGAGGGTTGTCTTGAAGTCTTCCAAGCTTTCCTGGAGGGTTTGCATGATGACGTCATCCTCCAATTGCTCAAAGAACCCCGCTGCCTGCTTATAGATTTCACACAACAGTCCACGTTTGTGTGCATCTGTCTTGGTAGCCTCTGATAAAACTTGAAACGTCTGTTAGCACAAATGAGAAAAAAGCCAAACTCGATGGATGTACATGTACGAAAGCAGAAGGTGGAATTGGTGCATGGCCTTACGTTTCATTAATCAAAAGGTTATCCATTTACAAATAGGTGGTGTTTTTCTCTCGTAGCATTTTTTCAGGTAGATTCATTCAATTAATTCGTTTTTTTTTATGCAAATATTCTAAAGACTGTTGGATCTAAATTAGCATAACGTTTGTCTTCAACATACATGTTACTTTATACAACTCAACATTTTCCCGTTATCGTCTTGTTTGCCATTAAATAAGATACTGATTTCAGGGTCAAGAAATAACGTCTACTCACGAGCGATATTATAATACTTACTTGTCCAACCTTTCGTTTCGATGATTCCTCTAGATCTTTCAAATATTTACACAGTGTGGTCTTCATCTCATCAACTCCTTTATATCCCCTTGTACTAAGACCAAATGCTTTCATTATTTCTAAGAGGTCTTCCATGTCATCGATTTCGTCTATCTTAGTCGACATTTTTCCTCTATCTCTGTAAAAGGTAGCCCTTAAAGAACTCCAAACATCAATGGCAATCAATCTGATTATATAAATGGAGGGTGTTAATATAGAATGGAGGGGCTTCCTGTTATGTCACATAAGTACAGAGAGAGAGAGAGGCCAGTTTCTTCCATTTCTTCCTAACCCTAAGTCATGGTCACCGATGAAATTCCGAACTGAACAACTTGCAGGACCGATCACTACGAACTAACTTTCACGGTGTTATCTGTTAACAGGCAACTAAATAATAAGCCGCAAGCTTTGATGCTATAAATAGGCCCTGAACTGATCACACGATCAATCTAGAACACATTAATGACATACCACCCTTCAGTAAAAGACACAATCTATCGTCCTTTACCTCTTGTCTAAGAAATACTCTGTCACTCCTCCTTCTCAGCTGCTGTCCCACTGCAAACATGAGTACGAAAAGGATAACAGCCTACGTCGTGGCTGAATAGTTGAATATGCTTGATCTAATAATCTGACCTCATGCAATACTTTGATGCGCAGTTGATAATTAGACACCTGAAAGCTGCAGCCTGAATATAGTGCCTGAACCTATTATATGGCCATAGCTTTCCGGGTAAAGTCTTAAATCCTAGTTTTTTTCAGAACAAAATGAGTCTAACTGAATAAGGAGTGTAAGCACAAAAAAATGCAAACCCGTATCTCCCCTGTCATTTTTTCTGAAAAAAACTAGGATTTAAGACTTTACCCGGAAAGCTATGGCCATATAATAGGTTCAGGCACTATATTCAGGCTGCAGCTTTCAGGTGTCTAATTATCAACTGCGCATCAAAGTATTGCATGAGGTCAGATTATTAGATCAAGCATATTCAACTATTCAGCCACGACGTAGGCTGTTATCCTTTTCGTACTCATGTTTGCAGTGGGACAGCAGCTGAGAAGGAGGAGTGACAGAGTATTTCTTAGACAAGAGGTAAAGGACGATAGATTGTGTCTTTTACTGAAGGGTGGTATGTCATTAATGTGTTCTAGATTGATCGTGTGATCAGTTCAGGGCCTATTTATAGCATCAAAGCTTGCGGCTTATTATTTAGTTGCCTGTTAACAGATAACACCGTGAAAGTTAGTTCGTAGTGATCGGTCCTGCAAGTTGTTCAGTTCGGAATTTCATCGGTGACCATGACTTAGGGTTAGGAAGAAATGGAAGAAACTGGCCTCTCTCTCTCTCTGTACTTATGTGACATAACAGGAAGCCCCTCCATTCTATATTAACACCCTCCATTTATATAATCAGATTGATTGCCATTGATGTTTGGAGTTCTTTAAGGGCTACCTTTTACAGAGATAGAGGAAAAATGTCGACTAAGATAGACGAAATCGATGACATGGAAGACCTCTTAGAAATAATGAAAGCATTTGGTCTTAGTACAAGGGGATATAAAGGAGTTGATGAGATGAAGACCACACTGTGTAAATATTTGAAAGATCTAGAGGAATCATCGAAACGAAAGGTTGGACAAGTAAGTATTATAATATCGCTCGTGAGTAGACGTTATTTCTTGACCCTGAAATCAGTATCTTATTTAATGGCAAACAAGACGATAACGGGAAAATGTTGAGTTGTATAAAGTAACATGTATGTTGAAGACAAACGTTATGCTAATTTAGATCCAACAGTCTTTAGAATATTTGCATAAAAAAAAACGAATTAATTGAATGAATCTACCTGAAAAAATGCTACGAGAGAAAAACACCACCTATTTGTAAATGGATAACCTTTTGATTAATGAAACGTAAGGCCATGCACCAATTCCACCTTCTGCTTTCGTACATGTACATCCATCGAGTTTGGCTTTTTTCTCATTTGTGCTAACAGACGTTTCAAGTTTTATCAGAGGCTACCAAGACAGATGCACACAAACGTGGACTGTTGTGTGAAATCTATAAGCAGGCAGCGGGGTTCTTTGAGCAATTGGAGGATGACGTCATCATGCAAACCCTCCAGGAAAGCTTGGAAGACTTCAAGACAACCCTCGATGAAAATCTCAAAAATATCAAGCCGAGGAATCAGTATGTAGTTCTTGTTGCAGGTAAGCGGTGTTCAATAGTTATACGCTGTTTATTGACAAATAGGCCTTGTCACGGTTTTCGGCGCCATCTTGACGGGTAGCCAGAGCGGTCAGAAATTACAGTGTTTGTATGGGAATCCGATAGCGAATAACTTCTTCCAAAATTGAATTTTTCACAATTTTTGAATCGCAACGTTAAAATACTAGGTAGACGATTGTATTCACCAAGTTTGAAGGATGTAACTTGGCTAGAAGACGTCCAGTTAATTTTTCTGATTTTCCATACATTTGTCTGTAAATTTGGCTGGGTAGACAAACGTCTAGACGCGGTTCGCTGGAAAAAAAAAATACAGACAAATGTATGGGAAATTAAAAAAAATTAATTCAGCAACTTATAGGAAAGCTACAACCTTCAAACTTGGCGAAAACAATCGTCTACCTAGTATTTTAAAGTTTTGATTCACAAATTGCGACCAATTTAATTTTGGAAGAAGTTATTTGCTATCGGATTTCCATATAATTACTGTAATTTTTGACGGCTATGCCTACCCGTCAAGATGGCGTCGAAAACTGTGATAAGGCCTATCTCTCTGGCATTCTCATGAGAAGTGTGTGTTTGACCGTACTAAAGCAATAGACATGTATTCAATATCGTATCATTAGTTAACGATCACAGCTTGCATTATGTAGGAAGAATGAAGTTTCACTTTCGCCTTTGATGAGGCAATAGGAAGTGAATAGTTTCAGTATTATACTTTCTTCGGTTAAGGGTAAGGTAAAGTTTGCGTCAGACCAAGCTCCCGTACGTATAGCCGGAATCTATCCCGGATTCTGAATGGGATGCTCGTCCATCGCCAGGTTACACCCGGCATTCTCCGGTACGGTCCCGTTTATAATGATGGACAGTGGCACTGTGTGAGAGAAGCGTCTTGCCAGATAACATATATACCTCAGTGACCCAGGCCAGTGCTCGAACCCGTACCACTCGCCGGGTCAATTTGATATACTGAAATCAGAGTTGACCTTTCTAAAAAAAAGAAGACAACATTCCTTGGTTAACTGCAAACTTTATAATGCATATTCGACAAAGAAATATCATTTTTGACAAACAGGTGAAACCAGTGCGGGCAAAAGCAGCATCATTAACCTAATTCTTGGAGAGGATCTTTTGCCATCTTCAATTCTCAGCACAACTTCAACGATATGCGAATTGAAATATGGCGAGAAGCCTGGGATTAGGATACACTTAAAAGATTGCGCCAGAAAAAGTGGTGAACCTATCTACCAAGAACTTGGAAATTCCTCTAAGACTTACAAAGAGGAGATAGAAGACTTTCTTAACTTAAAGAATGAGCGAGATAAAGGATCTCCATACAAGAAAATAGAGTTGTTTTGGCCTCATCCTTTGTTCAAGGTAACGTCTTATTTCTAACAGGTTTATTGGATCAGACAAGTTTACTGGATCGCTTGTCGATGTTTTTCCTGTGTTGCTTGTCCGGAATTCAGTAAAGATGCTGAGACACAGTCAGCCGTGAGTTTATGTGAGGGCTTGTGATAAAAGACCACTCAATTTGAATGATGTGTGATGTATCGGTATAAATGACGCCATAATTTTGTGCAAATGACGTGAAACAAGTTATAGTCGGTTACTTCAAATTTCAATAGTAATTATGATGATAAAAAATCTTCCTCCAAAAAATTGTATGAGAGGATACAATTAAAAACACTTTCATTTTACTAGAGTACCAGTGCTTAACGAATGGCTTATTTTAAGATGTTTCTCGCTTAATTTAGGAAGGTGTCATGATTGTTGATAGTCCTGGAGTTGGGGAAAGCGACGCAATGAACGAATTTGTCCTCAGCTACTTGCCACACGCCTTCTGCTTCATTTATGTGATAAAAAGCAACAACGCTGGAGGAGTTCAGGAAGACAGGGTAAGGGGCCACACTTATGCAGCAATAAAGATTAAGATAGTCAGCAGAACCTATCACTTTTCAATCAAACTAAGCTGTGAACTGATTCTGTACAGTTGTCTCGGAACAGCTGTACAGAATGTTTGGCTTCCTTCTTTAATGACAATTTTAGCTCGTACCTCGAGCTTAGAGAACACCTTACAGAACTAGAAAAAAGACAACAGTTGATGACAACCTTTTTCATAACTTTTGCTTAGTATATAGTGAAATAACTTCAGTTGTTAACAAGATAGGTACATGGTTCGATCAAGATGATGAATAGGTACCGAAAATAGTTTTTCCATTAGTTCCTTTACACCCCTTACGAATCGGTCGATTCCAAGGCCTTTAATTATCCATGGGCACTTTTCGGGCTTTTTTATATAAGCATACATACACATACATACATAACTTTATTCAAATTCGGATTGTAGAGTGGCAAAATATGCTAGTACCTCCAAATGTACTCTAAAATAACAAATAACACAGTAACTACGACATTAAATTACAATAACTTGGACGGTAATATTACGATATATAGTTAACAAAAGTATTTACAACAAGATATGATATAGTAAAAACTGAAACAGATACTATTTGATATTATACCTAAAATTAGTAACGCTGGGTGCAGCTCTAAGTTCATCAGTTAAGCAACTGTGAACAGGGTAGGAATCAAGCGAGGTTTACCGTACTTTATACTTTTGTATTGGGGGTAATTAAGAAGTTTAAAATTAATAACGAAAAGATATACGATGCAAGATGTTCCCCGCTCCCGGATTGACCTGTGATAGCAAATAGCCCACCCTAGGACAGGAAAAGTAGTCCAGAATTGTCCCGGTTTTGTGCGGTAGGGGAAATGATCAAGAGTGTAGTGACGGAAACCGTTGGTTCCTTTGAGGTAGCCCAGCATTATCTCAGATCTTGAGCCCGGAGTTTATCTTGCAACACTGTAAACTTAGCTGAGTTTTAAGAAAGCAGATGCGTTTTGTATGGCCTATATTTAGGAAAAACCAAAACCAAAGTACTTTTTCCAGCAATGCCTGAACGACAAAGAAAATTTGAAGGAACCAAAACTTAAAGTAGATTTGTGTCCCAACAATTCACATCTTCTCCGCAGGAAGGGGTATGTGATAAAGTCACGATTGGCATTACGTTAGATTCTGATTGGTAAAGCGGCCTTAAAGCGTTGAAACCAATACAAATGCGAATTATTTTCAACAATTAACTACAACTATTAAAGTGGACATCCTCAAAGCTTCCAAGGAAGAATGCTAATCATTTTAATATATTCTGCATTTCAAAAGCTTGGTTTGTTACTCAACTATGCCACAGAACTGAAGAAGGAAGCAAATATGGACCTGAAGTTGTTCACATCTTGTGCATTATTCGTTTGCAACATGTGGGATCAAGTTCCTGCTGAAAATGTCCAGGAGGTGAAGAAGAAACAAATTGAGAAACTCACCAAAAAGCTAAAAGACCTCGATGAGCAGTCACAGATCGTTTATTTGTCGTGCCAAAGAGCTCAGCTCGCACAGAAGTATGGTGTTATAACCGATGATTTTGACCAGCTGTTAAGTGGAATAAGCAACCTTGTAGTCTCATCCATGCAGAGCAACCTACAAATTTATTCCAGGTCAGTAAAAATAGGCTTACTTAGATAAGGACCATAAAATAGGAGCTAGATTCGTGTTTCTTATGATCTACCGTAACAAACAGATCAACACTTTCTGATCTGAATAAAGAGGGGATCAGAAGTTTCCTTCCAGCTGGTTAGAATTTTGAATGCTACATGTGTTTAACATTTCTATTTCATTAAAATCGAATTTTTATCAAGATTTCTACATAAAATATGCCGGTTGAGACAAAAGAAATGACTCAATTAGCCCTTTGTTCGATATTAACTTTTACTTAGGTTTTTTTTCCTTTTTCCAGATTTTCGGAAAGCGACTCTTTGGGCTGTTCTTTTCATTCCATCCAACAATTCTGCTCACAGATCGAGGTCCCTTCGATCTAAATGGAGTGGGGATCAGAAAATTGCCCTAAAAATTCACCACAGCTCGCAGAACTTGGAACGTTATTTATGATATCTCTGGTATTTCATGACAATCAAATTTTTATCAAGACTTTAATTGGCAAGTTTCTGTGAATATTTTAT
This sequence comes from Platygyra sinensis, assembly GCA_019787425.1. NCBI lineage: Eukaryota > Metazoa > Cnidaria > Anthozoa > Scleractinia > Merulinidae > Platygyra > Platygyra sinensis. The sequence continues at coordinate 24,862 of JAHPZR010044687.1, read as the reverse complement.
GGCTTTTCTGGGCATAGGAAATCTCTAGAATTTCGTGATCGCATATAAGAAGTCCTATTGAGAACATGGGCTGTTTAATAACCCCGAGGGCTCAAATTTTCATTGTGACGTCAGTATTTGGCTGTTGCCTGTTAGATAAGGGAGCACACTAGCTGAAATCTGGTAAGTTGACGGTTTATAAGTGTTTTTCGCCTTGGCCGGTCTGTGGGTGGATAACAAGACCTACCAAGGCAATTTGGACGAATTTTGACTTCTAAAGAATACAATCGGCGCAATATTTTACAGGTAGAATTGGCTGAACAGGAAACAGAGGTAGGTTGTGTGGCATGCCGTTGACACTGCGTATCCCCTAGGCATTCCTTTCGGTCAGGAATAGGAAAATTACAGGTTTGCAAGCATAGCTCTAATCGAATGGTAACTGTTCAGTTCGCTGAAGGTCTGATGGAACATTTTCTTAGTGAATAGAAAGGAAAAGGCTTGAAGTTTGCTTTAAAGGTAAAATTCTGGATTTAGAATTATCTTTTCATTAAAAACTTTCAAGTGTGTTTTTTGTTGGTTTCGAATGTAGTAGACAACGGACATGTTCGGATTTGCTGTGGAACCAATAGCCATAAGCATCGAAATTCAAAGCAATAGTCAGTTGATTGACTTCAAACTCTTCTCAAATTTTCACTGTGCCATAACAAGAGATAATTGTGGTCATATCTTCGGATATATAGAAGCTGCAGATTTTCAAAACACCACTGGTGCCAAACGGACGTATTCGTCCGTTTGCCAGTTAAAGAGTTAAGGTAGAAGAGATGACACAATTAGCCTGCTGTCCGGTAATTTTTCAGGCCCTCTATTTTGGCGATCCTTATTTCAGAATTTCGGAAGCCTATTCTTTTCATTCCATTCATTAATTCTGTTCACAGATCGAGGTCCCTTCGCAACTAGTGGCGAATATTAATGAAGCTGTTCAGAAGCTCAGGATTTGTTAGTTAGCAGCTCTAATTCATGAAAATCAAATTTTTATCAAAGCAAGATATCTACTTAAAATATGCCAGTTGAGCGAAAACAGATGCGGATCCTAGGTACCAGTTAGCGTGAGCTGATTAGTAAAAAGATCAAGGAATAGTCAGGATCGGGCTTTTCATGCGTTTGACTTGATAGTCGTAAGTGTTATCTGGGAGGAGAAATACCCTCAGTGAACTAAACCGGGTATTTCATGTATTTGCCAGTATTGAAAATTAAAATCATCGATCATTGATTGAAGAAGGAAGCAACCACGCAATACAGTGTAACAATAGACTAAAGTTAGAATTCAATACCAACCAACAATGATTATGACAAACTTATTGTTACTTGTTCATATTTGCAGCTGGCTGGATAATCTGCTGTCCAAGGCCTATCATCAAGTCAGAGTACTGTTGAAATCAACGACCATGTCACGCCAGGAAACAGAGAAGAGAATGAAAAGAGTGATGGATAGGATGGTAGAATTGGAAAGTTCACAGGATCGTATTTTTGACGAGCTCAGTGAATGCCAATCTCAGGTGATAAAAGAGATTATTCAAAACCTTTCTACCTACTTCAAATCAGCGGATACTTCGGAAAGATTCTGCAAGTGGTCTTCTACCGAAGTTCCCGAAGCTGGTGAGACCTGGGAGGGAACTAAAAGTGAAGTACTGAAGTGCATTTCAGATAGAGCCCAACATTTTGTCCAGAAATGGGAAGATGAGGAACATCATTTTGCAAAAGCCCAAGTTACCCTAGTTAAATATTGTGCTGAAAAGTATGATATTATGGAAGAGGAAATCCAGAAAGTAGAAGACGTTGTTCTTTGTGACGGAGAAGATGAAAAACGCCCCACTCGAAAACTTTCCAAGTGGTCAAGATCTTGCAAAGAAATGTCCAAAGAGTCCATAGATGTTAGCACTCCAGTGTGGTTTCGTCAAGGTTTGGCCTCGGTCGTAATTGGTGCTCCGTTCATTGGCACTCTTACGCAGAAATTCAAGCAGAACATCCAATACAAAAAGAAGCTTCAGAAATACATCAATGATCCACTCCCTTACCTGGAAAAGAGATCAAAGAAGTGTCTCAAAATTATTGCCAGTCAGGACAGGCTTCTTCCGTTTATCAACGAGCAGTTAGAAGATGCAGTCCAATTCCTAACAGAGATGAAGTCAAAAATATCACGACTAAGAGAAGGTGATAAAAAACTCTATCTTCAGCTGCTCACCGAGTCTAGGAGCAAATTCGAAATCCAGGGAATTTACCAACCATTGTGTCTACCGTTGGAGAATTTAACACGAAACATTACTGTGTTCAACATCAAAGAGATCAGAAAATCAGATTTCTCAAGGGGGGAGTTAAAGTGGAACGAAGACGAGAAATCTGTCACTGGAAGAGGAACTTTCTCTACCGTGTACAGTGGTGTTCTTTCTCGCAAAGGACAACCAGAAATTAAAGTGGCACTGAAGGTGTACATTAATCCTTTACAAAGTGACAACGTGTGGCATTTTATTGACGAAGAAAGAGCCTTAAGGTTTGTTTTCTTACGATAAATTGGTTCTGTAAACTAGTTCTCCATTATGCAAATATTCTGGGCCCAATGTACACGAGCTGCTTGGTAGTTTTACCGGCCTTTCCCTCTGCTAATGCTCTCCTTTCTACTTGAAAACAAAACAATTTATTTCTTTAATCAATAGATGATTCCATTTTCAAAGCAGAGTTTTAAAAACGCTGTAGGTGTTAGTTAAATTCCCTCACTGTTTGTTTATCAAAGATAGTTAATCTTCCAAAGGGTATTATTTGTCTAGTTTTCTTTTCGTAACAGACGTTTGTTATATATTAGAACCGGTTCCTATTTTTCACTCACAGAAAATTACGCCACCCAAACATTGTCAAGTTCTTTGGAACCAATCTTCAACAATCATCTTCTGGAACCAAAGTGATGGTCATCTTAGAGCTCTGTTTGTGCTCCCTCAAAACTCGCATCATGTCCCATCCTGAGAATGCTCCTGCCCGCTCGGAAGACGCAGCTGTCAGGACCAATGTATTGCTCTGGGCTATGCAAATTCTTGATGCGTTGTGCTACGTTCATGATGAGAGATTTGTTCACCGAGACCTAAAACTGGACAATTTATTGGTGGGTAAGAATTTTCACTTTACACTACACCTAGAAAAATTCTGCTTGCCGTCTACCTCGCAAATGATCACGTTGTCGAAGAAACGATTTGCGATAATATTTTGTACTGATCATAACCGGTCTTCACACAGTGAACAACCAGACCTTTTCTACGACATTCATGCAGGTAGATAAGCCGGTACACTCAAGAAATAGTTTTCATTACAATTCTCTTTTAAGCATTTAAAGAGTATCAGACCGGTATGCGTGCGAAAGGTCCGGTCCGTGCTGGGTACATGTCCCATTTACTAAGATGTTTCTCGTCATCTTCACATTTGCCTCATGTTACTCGATGGGGAATGAAAACAGATTCATTGCGATATACATCGGCCCATGCATCTGGCGCCGGCAGATACTTGCGGCCGTGTGTTGCTTCATTCTGAGCCATGTGTTAAGATGAAGTATGCCAGACATTTGTCATCGCCATATAGCTGAATGTACAATTTCGCTAGTATACCCCAATGCTTTCTTCCATTGCTTTCGTGATAAAAACTGCGATCTTACCACAAACGACAAGCCGGGGTTTGCAGTTAGCGGTTTCACGTTAGCCACCTGGCCATATTTGGGACTTAAGATTCGCGGGTAATTCACTGGTTGCTATGTTTGTTTTCATTGGTTCGTTCACTTCTGCTTTAGCTGAAAAATCGTCTATAAAATAACGTTTCTATGAAAAAGAATTCGATGGTTAATAAGCGAAATAGTTTTTAAAAGAGGTATTTCCTCTCAAATGTGGGATTGTGATGTTTTAGTGCAAAAATCCTTTCGATAAATCAGTTACCTCTAGAACGTGGTCTAGCCGTACAAACGTGAACCTCAAACTGCAAACGTGACGCCAACGCACTGGTCATGCGACCTCTTGATGTTCGCGGTTCGCTGAAAAAGCCGAAATACCTCGATCTTGAGGTAGCTATTATCGTAAACTGTCTGCTTATCAGACCCTCGCTATAAATTCCCTCCGGCTATAGGCCCATCAACCTGTAAACAAAAACATGATACATCGACATGATACATCGGTTAAAAGTCCCCCCTCCTCCCCCCTCCGCCCTCAGGATATAAGCCTCTCTCTTAAGTCTCTTGTTTTGAGTTCGTTTTATTGTAATGTTTTAAAAGCTGAATGCAAATCCAGTAAATGAGAAACTAGCACACTCGGATATACACCCCTCCGTTTAGAAGTTTTATAAACCACGGATTATAAGCCGGAGTTTAAGGTATGAGAGGGTTTGCGTTGTGCTTGCAACGGGATAGTTAATAGCTATAATATACCAGTTGCCACTCGGATGAAATTACACGCATAACGAAGGTATGTGTATACATATATTACGGTACCTACTGTATATCGACTTCTTTGTTCTGTTTGCTGTTTTATCAAGTTGACAGACGAGAATCAAGTAAAACTAACCGATGTTGGTGTAGCCAAGCGTGAAAGAGATATATCAGGTACATTTTGTGGTACCCCACTTTATCTTGCACCTGAAGTCTTGGATGGCCGAGTGTGCGACAGCAAGGCTGACATGTATAGTTTTGGCATCATGCTTTGGGAAATGTGGTATGCCATGATCGCATTTCATGTCGAACTGGTAAGCCGATCACAGTTTCAGTTTCAAAATGATGTAAGAGGGGGACTTCGCCCAAGACATATTGGTGGTACCCGCCAACCTTGGGGAATGTGGAAGCTTGTAATGGAGACGTGTTGGGACGCAGAGCCACAACATCGACTCACTGCTCAACAGTGCCGGGACGCCCTTGGTAAGCTTCAAAAGGAAATGGACGCGGGCACCACTTCGTCGCCACCTCAAGCGATGCTTCAAAAGTCCCCCGGACGTGAATTATCCGCTGCTGAATCAAGAGATCCTCCTTTAAAGCCACAACCAGTTCCAAAGCCGCGAGTAGCCTCCAAGCGGCCACTGCCAGCCGCGAAGCCACGACCAGCACCAAGACCAAAAACGCCACAGCGAGTATCGGTGTCGTTTTCCGCCGAGACTCAAGACGCAAATGTTCATTTTGATTAGCGTGGCAAAACAAAACATTAGATTTACTATTTCTAGAAAAGCTTAGTGAAAAAGGCAAATGTACTTTCCGGACGTTTTCCAAAGGGGGTGGGGGTAGCCATTTAAGTCCCGACGTACTGTAATTAACTTGTAATTCACGCAGGTTTCCTATTTCCGCTACCCAGGTACAATACTGAAGTTGTAATTAGATTCGTGTAGATATAGTTGGAAACTAAGTTGCCCCAATTCAAGTACTTGACAACTAAGCTCGCGGAGAACCAATTATGATCGAGAAATTTTCTCATATATGCTAAATGAGGGAGCTGTTTTACAATTGAATGGAACAGGAATGGCCTTGACCAGGCCTCAAAGTTCTTTTTTGCGCAATAGATGTTTAACAGCGCGCTTAATTCGCTAGATGTATTTCATCTATATTTAAGAAATAGAAAACATGTACCGTGTTTCTATCGAGTTATAGAAACACGAGTGGAAGTTTGGGAGAACGAGAAATGCTGTGGGAACACGAGCCGCAGGCGAGTGGTTCCACAGCTTTTTCGAATTCTCCCAAACTTTCACGAGTGTTTCTTTGACTCGATGGAAACACGGAGTACATGTTTTCTATTTCTTTAAGAAAACACCGCGACGAGAAAAACGAAAACAACTTGTAAACTTTGATTATCAAATGTAAAATCTCTTTGCTTGCTCTCGCCATCATTAAGTCAACACCTCTTGCTAGTTCTGTGTCTCCATCGAGTTATAGAAACACGATTTTTAGCCAATCAGCGCGCTTATTCTCTCAGGACTCTTTTTTATGGTAATAAGACGACCCGCAACAGTTTCCAGAACGTTTTAACACTTCTACTTTGATAGATTATTACTGCCACTCCTCTTCACTGGAAATTACAGTAATGGTATCAAGCAACAACAGCAACAACAATAGTGTTGGGACGAATTTTAAAATATGTTTAGGATCTAATTGATCTGATATTTGTTCAACTGGTATTATTTTCATTTAATATTTACTCAAGTGACATTTATTCATATTTGATTAACTCGGTATTTCATTCGTTCAGGAATTTCTCCTGGCATCGATAGAACCAATTATGACGAGAAAAATTCCCTGGTATTTTTACAGTACTTCGGTTTGCTTGTAGGAGAGGATTTTCCTATATTCCATTATTGTGAGTTCGTTTTTGGGGAATTGAATATATTAATGGTATTTACTTAACCTATTGGTAGTGTGTAAACCGGCTGTGACTAAAAGTGGGACGGGGACCTGGGACCTGGGACGCGAGGACTCGGGGACGCCTGAACGTGGGACTCAAGGACGCGGGGACACCGGGACGTGGGACTCGAGGATGCGGGAACGTAAGACTCGGGACTCCGGAACGTGGGATTCGGGACTCGGGACTCGGGACTCGGGACTCGGGACTCGGGGACGCGGGACTGGGGACTCGGGACTCGGAACTCGGAACTCGGAACTCGAACTCGGGACTCGGGACTCGAGGACGCGGGAACGTGGAACTAGGGGACGCGAGGACGTGATAAACAAACAGCACCCGAATGTTCCACTGAATTTGCACTTTACAGTTTTCAGTGGTTAAAATGCATATGACCCGAAAAATAAGTAGCAATTATTGAATGAGGCGGAGTAGGATATGAAGAATTCTGCAGATCAAGGAGGGTGTTATCCACAGAGGCCGAAGGCCGAGGTGGATAACACCCTCCGAGATCTGCAGAATTCTTCATATCCTACGAAAGCCGAATTCAATAATTGCTTTATTATTCATTCAAAATATTTCCCTGTTCTTAAAGGAGATTCGCCATTTCGCTCTTTGTTTTTCTGCTCACCAAAACTAACACAATCTCGTCCCCAGGTTTTCTCGGTCAACGGTTCAATAACTTTCAGCGGGCTGCACTTTTGACGTCATTGGTTCAATAATTTTCAGCGGGCTGCACTTTTGACCTCATTGATTCAATATGACGAAGATTCTTTCCAAATTTGGTGAACAGCAGCTGGTTATGGTGAATTACGCGTGTGGTTTTAACCAATCAGAAACGGGGAAATATTTTGAATGAATAATAAGTTTTTTAAAAAAACATACGTTCATTTAAAAGGCATTTCAAAGTAGAGCAAAATGGCGTTTTCTTTTCTTGGTATCTTTTTTTGTTCCAGAGATATTCAAGTTTTCCTATTATTCAAATTTAGTCACTGATGATGTCATCGGTTGTTCAAGTACTATTGACACTTTGCAGGGATGTTGCACCCTACGAAATATACCAGATGGTACACATTTTGATGTTGCTATGGCAACATGCTCGGTTAGATTCTCTTGTCTCTTCATAATCAAATAGTATCATTATATTTGTAGCTGCACGCGGCAAAATATACAAAATGTTAAAGAGGAGACCCAATGGAAGGTGTGACTGACATACGTCTTAGATAAGACAAGGTATTTTGCCTTGTTGAGTCGCAAATGGTAATATTTAATATGGAAGAGGCAGGAGACTGGAACCGAGCTTGTTTCCACAGCAACATCAAACTATGTACCATCTGGTTTATTTCGTTGGGTGCGAGATCCCTGCCAAGTTTCCAACCTCGTTCCCAGGGCCTTTTTGCTGCCTTGGGAGCGGGGCCACAGGGAAAAGGCCCTGGGAACGACGTTGGCAACTTTCAATAGCATTGCTTCATTTTTGGCAGAGATATTCTTAATTTTGTGTCTCACCACTGCACTTGATAATAAAGTCATCAGTGACTAAGTCCTACGTCCCGGCGTCCTCGAGTCCCACGCCCCCGCGTATTTGAGTCCCACGTCCCCGCTTCCCCGAGTCCCACGGCCCCGCGTCCCTGCGTCCCACGTCCCGGCGTCCCCGCGTCCCACGTCCCCACGTCCCCGGGCTCTCGAGTCCCACGTCCCGGCGTCCACGAATCCTCACGTCCCAAGTCCCACGTCCCCGTCCCACTTTTAGTCACAGCCATTATAGAGGTTATAGATCAGCTCCAACGGCTTAACCAAAGACTAGGTAAGCTTGAAGGTAACCGATTTATATAAACTAAATTTCACAAGCTTTGGTCTTGGGTCTCAACTAGGCAAAAGTGGGAGCCGAAATAACATGTGGTACAACATAATGCACTCTGGTGTGACGTAGCGTGGATGTAGAGTACATATATGTTATTTGTTAATATATGAAACACAAATAAAGTTTAATATAGCGCTACGTTGTTTGATATAAATATATTAACAAACAAAATTTATTTGCCATGTAGGTCTGCTCTTTGTATAAATTTCCCTTGTTTCTCAGCTGGCTAACGTTAAAGGGCCCTAGTCAGCCTCCGCCATTTTCGATGACATCAAAAATATAGCATGGTGAAGTGAATTCTTTTTGTTTTACTGTAAGCTGTGTTCCTGAAAGTATGTTTAATTATCTTGAGTAGTTTTACAGTGATTTTTCATAGTTTTGACCGGCTCCGAATAAAATATATTAGTATATACACACTCAGTGATCTTGGTGTTTTAAGCAATCTGATTGATTCGCTATCTCTGGCTAATGAGCATTATTCACCTCCTAGCGAGTGAATAATGCGTAAGCCAAACAAAAATAAAGCATACTTTTGAATAAAGCATACTTTGATTCACACTGATTTGAACGGTGTTTAAGGACCGTTATTCTAGACTGTCACGAGTTTTTTTCGAAGATTAACTATAGATTTTCCATGTTCAAAGATTCTGTAAATAGTTTCGCGAATTCGCGCATGCTTTGTACAGCTTGCACGTTTTCCACGCATGAATTGAGAGGTCAAATTAAATCCACTTTTAATGGTTTCCTTCTGAAAATGTTGTTGAGATCACTTCTTGTGTATATACTAAAACAATTATTCTTCTCAATCTCGGTGAATAGTGGCAGAATATTTACCTCGCCGCTTCGCGGCTCGGTAAATATTCTGCCACTATTCACCGAGATTGAGAAGAATAATTGTTAAATAGCCAAATCCTAACATGTAAACAAAAACAAAGGTGTGGCTGACTAGGGCCCTTTAATTTAGTTAGAACATGAGTGCACGCCATCCAACGTACATGTAGAGGAGCGCTCGCGTCTCAGAATTGGGCATAGTTAAACCAAACTACCGAAACATAGTCACCAATCCGTAGAATTCATAATCGAAATTACAATATTCAAACTAAATATCCAAATTTTGGATGTAAAAATACAAACCACAAACAAACCCCTTTTTTGGGCAACCTCCTCCCATGTAAATGAGACTGCATCCTTTCAAAGGAGACAATTGTCATAATTCCGAGGAAGTTCGCTGGCAAAAGGAAGGATATTACCGCCAATTAACGGTATGCTCGAAAACAAAGCGTGATTTGCAAAATTCAGCTTTTAAACCCGTGGGACAAGAGATATGCGTAGACAGTAATAGACAGATCCCTATGGGTCATAACAGAGAGTGCAAAGCATCCTCGCTTAACCCCCTTCCTTCAAGAGCGCTCGATTACCTCTCCAATGCCTAAGTAAATTCAGTGAGAACGTCAGGAGAGTGTTGTGTAATAAAATGATGGTTTTTCCAGCCAACAAGAAACATCTCTTTGGCCTTACACCTCCTTTGAGTACCCCTGGGGTGGGGTGGAATTTAGTTTTTGATAACTCTCGCTTCCAGATCGTAGACCTATGCACCAGATAACATAACGGCTGCAAAGAAGAGAAGTTGACTAATCAAAAGCAGATATTCAGTTTAAAAGGGTTGCCACCTGATAATAACAACGGGCAAGGGCGTAGCCAGGGGGGGGGGGTCCTGGTGTGCCCGTGACCCCCCCTTTGTAAGCCATTTTGTAAGCAAACAACCTACAATATTCAGGTGACAATCTGTTGAGTAACCTCTGTATGAGTCAGTGTGACCCCCCCTTTGAAAAATCCTGGCTACGCCCATGAACGGGCTAGAATTCGACTTTTGAATCTGGTAGAGGTGCCATGCATTGAAAGACAAAAGTACCTGTTGCTTTTGACGTTAGGTTTAGGGAGGTATAAAAAAAAAGGGAAATGCAACATATACTGGATATATTTTTTGATACACGCTTTGAGACATAGGATCATTGAGGAAGTAGTGACCAGGGCCCCGTTTCTCGAAAGCTCCTGTAAATACTAAGGCCCGATGACTTACCGGGACGGTTAACGGGAAAACTTTACCGGGCCCGGGATAGTGTTTCTCGATGCACCCGTAAGCTTTTCCGGTACTTACCGGGAACGATAAACACCCGCTTCACGCTTTGGGACTATATGAAATTTTTGAGGAAGAACGGTTAGTGTGCCGACTGTGATGCGTTTTGATGAACACTACTAAGTATAACTCCGAAGTTATCGTTGTGTCGAAGAAGAGCAACTGAGAGAGATCGGCATTTTGCTTGGTCATATTATCTGCAAGTAATCAGTTTTTCTTTCGCAACTCGATTCGAACGACAATCGCCTTTTGCAGGAGGAGGGAGCATAGGGGTATGAAAATCCACCGATCCGTACCTTTTTTCACCAAATCCGTCCATCCCCCAATATTTTTGTTCAAATCCGAAACAACAACCATGCACATCTGGAAACAGAAGTGTAAAAGTTCAAAAGTAAACTGGTAAATGTGAATGCCATTGTTAATTTCGCATAAATTAACTAGTAAAGAAGGCAACATGTTTGTAGAATATAACACAGTACAATTCCAATAACAGTGTCAATGAGCTTCGTTAAAAAAAAGAAACAATTTGGAAGAAATCATTAACATATCGGCCAAGGCTAAAGAAAGATTCGATCTAGGATCCAGTTTTCGTTTAGGACCCAAGATTCGAACAACAAGACAAACGCCATCCCAGAATCCACGCTAAAGTTTAAAGCTGATCCACGATCTACTTTGTTTTCAAAATCGGCGAACCCGCTCGATGAACCACAAAAATCCACAATCCGTGCGCTTTTTAAGGCCAAATCTGTCGATCCGAAAACCTATTCACTCCCCTCTTGGAACTTCTAGTCGTCTTTATCTCCAATTCCTCTTTTAGTTCCTCAGCGAGCCACTCTATTCATGCTCGAGAGAATCGAAATCGTTCAATGACTTTGCAGTCAATCATATCGGTTAGAAAAGGGCGTCTTTGATCAGACCATGGTCTTCGCACTAAACAAAACCAACTCCTCCCCGGCAGCCATTTTCTTTAGTTTTGCGACATTTATTTTGTGACTCCCCCGTAACTTTATGGGAGGTTACGACCTCCCGTAAAATAAGGGGAAAGTACCGGAAAAAATTAACAGGATCGAAAGGGGAGCTTCGAAAAACACCCGAAAAGCTGACGGGGACTTACCGGGACCGACAATGTACCGGGTTTTTCGAGAAACGGGCCACTGCTCTCATACAATAATTGATTTGAGCAAAGTGTCTGTTGCTATGAAATCGTTAGCCCCTGTCCGATGGAATTTACTTTATAATCAGCTGTGTAATGGTCAAGGCAAAGTTGGCGACAAGTGTCGCAGGAAACCCTTACTCTATATATTACCATGGAATATATTTTCCCACTAATTTAAACAGATAGATCTTGGATATAGGCAAGCAAACAACCCTGTTTGAAACTATATTTTTTTACACGGAGTTTTCTATTCCTTACTATTTGTAATAGTTTTTCATTCTCGTTTATCTGCTCAAAAACAAAAATCTCTATCCCGAGCTAACTGAAATTTCGTTTCATGCTATGTCACCCCCTCCGATTGTCCAAAGCACACGTTGTTCCAGACCAAAGCGAGAGGGATTTATACGCCGGCTGTGTATTCGGGTTTGGAGTACTACTCTAGAGTATGCAATGAGGACAAGTGTTCTACAGAACTTCTTTACTAAAACTGAACAAAACTAGTCTTTGTACAAAAATACAAATGTAAATAATCACGTTACTGTGGTTTAGGGTATGCTAATTAATGATTACAGAGTGTGCAACAAAAACGGTTTTCTTAAACTAGAAACAAACACTACAACACCCAATTCAAAGCTAAAATACCTGACAACCATCGCACATAACAAGTCGTACACATGAAGTAAAGGACTTTCTGAGGTAAATGAAGGCCAGGAAAGAAGTAACATATTTCTTCATACTAAGAGCTTTTTGTTCAAGAGCCTACTGGCAAAGAAAAGACACCACAAAATGACCCGTTGTTATTGCAGTGCAAACCATGAGACCTATCCTGTGCCCCTTTCTACGAAATCCCATCGACCTCACTTTAATATCAAAAGTTATTCAATGCTTTAACTGACAGCAAAAATGTTTTATTGCCTATTCTCGATCAAACAAAAATTCAAAAGTCCTAATTATCTGAAATTATTGCTTATCAATCGTAAATTTGACAAGCTATGAATGGGAAAGGTAGATGACTGGAGAACAGTAATTCTCGCTTTAAATTCCCTTTAATCAGAAATAGCAAAACAATCTAAATCAAAATTTAAGTCATTAACATTGCATTTTCTGTTCCATGAACGTCCTATGGATCATACCATTGGGCGCACGTACGTTAAGTTACAGAAGTCCAACAGACGGCTGAGATATTTTAGTGATTTGCTGATTACAAAGTGTTGCTGAAGGACGTTGCTCTGGCTCTCTATCCCAGCACTGGCTCATCAATTGTTCCCAGAGGGTAGGAGGCGTCTTGCTACCTTCTACAGCTCTCGGACGGTAGCCTTTATCCACCCCATTGAAGAAATCTTCTATTGTGCCTTTAAATTCAGCAAAGGCCTGCTGGCCATACCACATCTCCCACAGCATTATGCCAAAGCTGTATATGTCTGCTTTGCTGTCATATAACTTGGAATGAAATACTTCCGGCGCGATGTACACATGGGTCCACTGCAAAGTACCCGTGGTGTGTTTTACGTCTTTAAAAAAGCCAACATTAGTTATCTTCGCTGAGTAGTCCTCTGATAGCTTAAATGTAAAAGAAGAAAGACGGGCGGTTGTCTTTAACGGAACTCATACAAAAGATAGTTTATGGTTTTATACTCTCAGGAACACTGAGAAGATTTAAAGGCATGAGGTTTGTAGAACTGTAAGAAAGAAAGTTATGTTATTCATTCATGCACGCCTCAATTCAAATAACAGTTTCAACTACATGAGAAATTACCAGGTGAGAAGTTTGAGCACTGCACTGTATTTTTCAATATATTCGAACAGTAATGGATATTACTAAAACGGGAATGGAGAATAGGAATTTGCGCTATTAACCCTGATCACTCTTTCCAATTTCCAGTTTCCTATCTCCCATTCCCCATGCATTCTCCATTCCCCATTCTGTTTTTCTCGATTAGTGACATCAACATTATTTTTGTTTGGTGAGAGAAAGTGTCCAAGACTATTTGTGGATGTATCACTCTGTTCTTAAAACCATAAATAATTAAATACATTACCGAATTTTAATGTGGTTTCATTTGGAAATATTGGCATGCTGGCATTTTTGCCTTTTCAAACTCGAAACCAGACAAACTTAAAAAGCAAATTTTACAGACCTTCGTGCAGAAAACCACTTTTGTTCTTTTTCTCCGAAGGTCACATGTATTAAAAAATCCCAGATATTGAGAAATATTTAGGTCTGTATTTTTAATCAACCTAACTCACAAAATTCAGCCTCATACCAAGATGTTCTCCAGCTTGAGATTTCTGTGGACAATCCCCTGTTCGTGAATGAACGCAAGAGCATCCGTGATCTGTTGCGCCCATCGACATACGTCTCTGACGACAGCAGGATTAGCGGTTTTTGCTGGAGCTGCTTTCGGGTAACAAGAAAAGTGACTTTTCAAGTTTCCTTTGCACTTTTCCATTACCAGGATCACTCTTGTGGTTCCTTCTTCCTTGAGAAGGGATGTGCCATAAAACTCTTCAATGTGAGGATGCTCCAGTTTTCTGACAAACAGAATAAAAATCACGCGATATACATAAATTCAAGGCGATACAAAACTGGCGGTATTCAAACTTTCCGATTTTGTTATATTCATTTCTTTCATTTTAATGCCCTTAATAGTTGGTGTACCACACAGACCTGAGAGAAATGAAACCCTGAATCTCATAAAATGGCTTTAAAAACCGACCCATAAACAACAAGATCGAGTATGTAATGAAGAAACTGCTGATTTTACACCTGAAATAACTCCACTGTACCCTGTGTTCCTAGCCTTATGAGCCCGAGATTTCTATCGAGCTAAATGTTTTAATGCAATTCTACTGTTCGTGCAGAACTTCATCTTAATCCTCCACAGACACCTCAAAAAACGCAGAAATTTGTTAACAAGAGCCCTTGAATACGGCAACTGCTCCCGCAGTATGTGTGGCATTCAAAACTTAGCTGTCCTTCCGAGACGACATGATAATAGTCGTTTTCTGCCTAGCTATGAGAAATAACGACAATGCAAATGGTGCTTTGACTTCATCTAAAACTTAACTTGAGAATTCTGGTTTTTATTTGATGAGGCACTTCATATTTCGTGCAGAGTAATAGAACTATAATCCTAACTGGCGATACTCGACGAACTTCGAACGAGTTGTCTGACAGTTGGCGCCAATTAATTTAAAGCTTTGGGACTCAGATAAGTTCATAATTTTCACTTTTAACAGTCTGATATGGATTTTAGAATTCACCCTCGTTCCCAGGGCGTTTTCCCTGTCTTGGGGGCGGGGCGGGAAAAGGCCCTGGCATCGGCTGGTCACGTGCCCACTTTACACCCTGAAATCCTGGGTGTAATAAATTAGCGAGTTTGCATAATCAAAAGTGCCAAAATCACGATGGCGGAGAAACTGTCTGTGCTTTTCGACTTGGATCTGCTTTTAAACGTTTAAACTTTGCGTCTTTTTGTTCAGTTAAAGCCACTTCAAGTAATGTTTTGAATAATTACTGAAAGGCAAAGACATTGTTGCCGTTCTGACCGACTGGCTTGGCAAATCCCTGCTGTTACAGCGTCTACGGATTTCTTGCCTGTCAAGGCGGACAATATTTTGTAAAATACACGAATTCTACGGTTCGTGACATTTATGCATTTGCCGTTTTCTGTTTGGTCACTCGACCATTTTGTCTCTTCACTCGTGTTTATGGAGGGCGCAACAAGAAAATCCAACACAAAGGTCATCATATGAAATGAAAAAAAGGTGTCTTGACCATCGGGATACCACGTCGTTACAATAGTTGTAACAGACCCTATTTGTAAATGGCTGCCAATTTAAATTTATTCTGTATGCATTCAAATTAGCCTAACTAATCTCGTTATCGTTCGTTATCAACTCGAAAACGAGGTTCATTGGGCTAGTTTTACAAAAGAATTTTAATGGACAGCCATTTTTTAATATGGTCTATATTAGTAGAATTCTACTAGTATACCAATGCAAATGCTGATATATAGATTTAGGCCAGCCTAAAAGCGTAGCTTCTTCGCCGGGTTGTTCAGTGCCCGATAGAGCTAATGCAAGAAAAGGTAGAATGTTGATTTGAGTTTTGTAACTTTGCGGTGAGGTTTTCTATTTACTGTACTGTTTCTGTTTACTGAGTTTCTGTTTTGAGTTTTATAATCATTATATACTCAAAACAAAGGAGCAAAAAAACATTTGTACAGAAGAAAAAGTTACAATTCGAATAAATTTTAATCCTGGGCCAGTGTTTACCGGCTTCCAAACAATCCTGGCCTGTTTTCAGTTTTCAACAAGTTAACCTGACATGAACCCGCGATCCATTAAAAACCAGCACTTGGTCAGCGGTCAACTTCAAAAAACACATGTGACCTCGATGAGCTGTGCACTTGAGCCTGCGATATGGTCACGTGATACTCGTCAGCAGAGACCTTGTTTTGACAGCTGTCAATTGATCATAACATAGATGCCCAATATCAATGAAGTACACGGTAAACCAAGGCTGCATGTCTCTGAGCCTTACCACGAGACGCCCCTCCTCCACCCCCAGAGTCTGTACGGACGGCGTTCGTTTGGTCGCTCGCTCATACGGTGACGTCATAAGCAGATTTTCTCGGCTTGATGAGTTACAAATTTTTCTTAAGTATGGGGCTTCGCTGCGCGTTTCGCGCGCTCAAGCTCCGCTATAATGTACACAACTGCATGGAGTTTAATGCTAAAGCCAGAAATAATTGGAATCTCATTTGAAGGAAATTTTAGTTTGAACTATACCAAAACAATTAGATTGTTCGCTCTCGATTTCTATGATGTGACAGTTAATTCGGCCTTGGGGCTCATCAGAAATCTCGAGCAGTCTTAATTAATCGGCAGTCGAGTGGGATAAACGCAAACACAAAATTGGTCTTGAAATCATTTCAAGGTAACAAACCATTGATTTGCTCGAATTTCAAAAATATGATGAGCGAAATATTTATGAGATTTATAAACCTTAACCGAAACCACCAAATCTGTTATTTTACAAAAACAATTACAGATTTACGCTAAATACTTATAACGTCGATCGCTCGCTGATAGCAAAGAGAATGCTTACTGGTACAAACCTGGTTCCCAGGGTCTCTCATCTAACCGCCGTCTGAGGCGAGCGAGGAGAGACCCTGGTCACGTGTGTCCCAGAATCTGGGATATTACAATTTAACTGTTGAGGGGAAGAGCTCCCTTGTAGGAATTTTGTCTCTACTTAGCCTACGGGAGTGCGGAATATGTTGTCACCAAAATAAACCAGGAACGGCGGTGATATTTTGCCAAAGCCGAGTAAAGGCCGAGACACACGATGCGACAAATCGCGGCGACACGTCGCTGCGACAAGTCGCCTCGTGTGCACTGCTGCTGCGACAAGACACTTGTTCTGGGCACGCACTAGCGAATTTGGAAGAGGGGAAATGTGAACTAGTTTCCAAATTTAACATGGCGGACCAGCGAATACAGCGAAGGGAAAATAATTGACGCTCCCTCATTGGTTGATTTTAATTTTGTCGCAGCGTCGCAGAAGCGTACACACGATGCGACAAGGCTGCTTGCGCTTATTTTGTCGCTGCGATATGTCGCACGAATTCAAACCAGTTTGAATTCGTGCGACAGATCGCAGCGACAAAATTCTGTCGCAGCGACAATGATTTTCACATGTCACACGAGGCGATTTGTTGCAGCAACCTGTCGCGGCGACGTGTCGCAACGATTTGTCGCATCGTGTGTCTCGGCCTTAAAACTTATCCATCATTTGATTGTGGAAATCCAAGTTG
The DNA here is from genome assembly GCA_019787425.1 of Platygyra sinensis. Classification (NCBI taxonomy): domain Eukaryota; kingdom Metazoa; phylum Cnidaria; class Anthozoa; order Scleractinia; family Merulinidae; genus Platygyra; species Platygyra sinensis. Next base: position 7,509 of record JAHPZR010044687.1, on the reverse strand, counting down.
CTGTAGGTTGTGTGGTCTGGGTCAGTTAGGAACATTACATATTGTAAAAATCTCTTTTAGAAGGCAAAAGAATAATTGTACGCTGCCGCCAAGGCTGTGTATGGAAGCTCTTTGAGTAATCTTTTAATATCGCGAAATGATCAAAACCACGTCAACTCTGGTCTATTATGGAGGTCTTGCAAGCGGTGATTGAATAGTTTTAGAATGTTCAGGGCCTTTATCACTGAAAGCCGAAGTCAATTCAAAAGGAGAGAGACGGTGAAAAGATTTAATGAAGTGTCACTGGGCCGTCGGCGCGATGAACTTTACAGAGCACGAAGCGATAGAACGCCGACTCATCGCGGTATGCTTTTCTCTGTCGCTGCTGATAAACTGGATTTATATTTGGACGGAGGGAGGCTAGAAAAAGCAAAATGCAGTTTTATGCGCCTACAAGACTCCAACGGTTCTAGACAACTGTCTGCAACTGTGCATTTGCCGTTTTATTTAAATTTTAGATCTCTCCACCTTGCTTCACCTCCTTCACGCGTGTTTCTGAGGGTACTTTATTCCATGTTATTTGGAACAATGGAGAGTGGAGCCTTTTGACCGCGCGTTTTAACGTTTTTAGAGGTCATAGGTCTGCATGGTTTCGGCTGCTAATTTTACGTCGCTTCACTGACTTTAACACCTCTATAATTTACCATGTGCTTATACTTTGCTTTTGCTCGTTTCCATTGTTAGATGCGATTTTAAGGGTCCAACGAAGTCTTGGCTCTTCAGGGACAAAGATTAATATATGTATATTCCGTGGGAACATATTGCTTTGCATTGTATGCTGTGACGCCGGACCCGGCTATTCAGACTAGAACTGTTTGCGAGCACCGTGTGTCGCGTCTTAAGGTAATTCCCTTGAAATTGTTCTACTATCAAACTTTTTTGAAACTTGGCATAGTTAACATTCATGATATGAACATTAAAAACATGCAATAAAAAAATGCGGTCACCGTACTCGTATCAGCAGGCTCTTAAAATGGGGTGTTTTTACTGGTTGTGCGTTAAAAATTCGAATCACCTTCATACAGAAATAAGTCTTGGTTACTTGAAAGACAAATATTCATCTTAAAAGTAAAGCTTCTTTTATTCGCAAAAGCAGTATTGCTTCATTTAAGCCGTTTTTGATTGCCTGGTTGTAGGAATATTGCACTTTTTCGGACAGTTCCGTAGTTAGCTTGAAGCCCTCGTCTTGGCGAAAATACACTCATTACGGAACTATTTTCCCAAAAAAATCATGTTCTACTATCAAACTTTTTCTTTTTCAAATATGTTGTTTATGTGACTGTTGTTAGCAAATACCTGAAACTGAAAAAGTCTGGGGTCACCGTGCTCGTTTAAGAGAAAAAGAGCATTTATTTCGCTATCGAGCTTAGTTTGAGGGAAATCTCTCATGGTTTGTACGTGCACGCGCTCATGTGCGCGCGCTAATGACGCGAAAATCGTGCGCAGTAGGGATGCGCAATGCAATACTAAGGAATTACCTTAATCACGAATATCTTTATCTTTGTTCAGCTTTTCCAGTCAGACTGCCGTAGCTTTACTTTGAGAAAGCTGTATACGTTTCTCTAGAGGCCCTTTTATGTTTTTTTTTTGGACCAGTCTGATCGCCTGCATTGAAAGGAGAAACAACAGTGCTAAAATAACTATCACTTCGGAATAAAATTACGCTGCTCGACGTCCACAGTTGAAATATGACCGACTTTCCATAAATCCAATGGGTACGACGGCAACAACATCACGACCACGGCAAATTGTCTCAAGACAGACTTGCCTAACCTTTAGATAAACGCCGGAATAGATACTATTCGAAGTTTCAGCCCGAAGGCTATTGTTAAACATCGCGGTAATGGCGGTCGCAGCACGACAAAGCTGAACGCAACAAACTGCCTGATAACAGAGAACCCCTCACTGATGTTCTCAATTGTCAAAGTAGCACGTGACCAGACCCAACCAGGGTCTCTCCTCGCTCGCCTAAGAGGGTTTGTTAGTTGAGAGACCCTGGGAACGAAGTTGTTACTGGTATGGCAACTGTTCGTTTATACTTTCCGGGAGTGGCGTGGTATTTCGACCACGGTATTCAGTTGTGTTAAACAAGCGTATCACTCACTTTAAAAAGATTAACTTTTCTTAGTATCAAAATTATTACACAGATTGGTGTCAAGAAAGAAACATCACAGCATCACTTCTTAGAATATACACATAACCTTGTGTTCTGACACGAATGTTCCAATTCGTTTCATGGCACGGGCATAGTTTTAACTCACCACGGCAGTTACGTTTGTATCCCAGCTAGAAAGTGTCGCTGGCAATACCTCAAATGCACTTGAGAATCAGCAACCATAGAGAAAACAAATTTTCATCGCAGCTTACGCTCCTAATTCATTCAATTCATTCTATTTATTTCTAATTTATTGAAATGGCCCCTAACGTGTCGATGTTGATCGCACCCGAACATTGTCCTAGCGTGTTTTTCAACTCCTGCAATATTCAAGGCAACATCTGGGTTATTCGGCTCACAGGGGTTCCCTGATAACAAGCACTGATTTGACTTTCCCAGACTGTTGTGAAAGATTTGTAGATTTCACAGTTAAATTCTGCTTTCACCGTACTTTTCATTCCACGACAAGCGACGCTCGATTCAAGTTTGTCAGTAGGGTGATTTCCCTCAACCAATCACAATTCTTTGCTACGTTATACGCATAGCAACCGATGGGGTTGTTTCATTTTGTGTAGACAATAGATTATGTCAAATTGATATTCTTGTGTTTGTCAAAGTGGGTACAGTCCTGCTTTTCAGTTAGAATCAAAGATTTTGAAATAAATAATATTTTTGCAGTAGTTTATTTATTTATTACGAAGACAAATAGATTCCATGTTACCTTGCGTATGTTCAGAAATAGATCACAGAAGACACCAAAATGTGGTAAGAACATCAGTACCACATTCACCTATGGCATCGCGTGTCACTCTTTTGTGCTTACCGTGTCTTTACGTCATCTGTGATCATGACTGAACAGACGCTCGGCAACATGGAATCTATTTGTTAAATTTATCTACTTAAGGCGAGGGCTTGGAAACTTAGGAGCTTTAACGAAAATTCATCATCAGTCACTTACCTCAATAGATCTAACTCCGTCATGATAAGGCTTGCATTTGTAGCGTCAAGCAGCTCGCTGCAGACTTTTAATGCTACAATTTGCTCCTCTCCTTGCCTTTTTATCTTCCCTTGATAAACAGTGGCAAATGCACCACATCCAAGATGGCAGGACATGTCTTCTTTCCAGTTTAATTCCTGGCTGCTGAAATCAGCGACACGGATTTCTTGAAATGCAAATACCGCCTGGTGTCCCCTGATGTCAGAGGCTTTGTCCATGATTGGTAGGTACTTTTCTTGTATCTCTTTCTTTGAACGCCTCTCATTACGGAGTTGTGTACATAACATCTTGTCAGCCTCGATCAGTTCGGGAATACGGGCTTCATTTGCTTTAGACACAGGTTGGCCTCTTTCAGTTGGTCCTCCACAAGCTCCTTGAGCACACTTTCGTTTGTGGCGTAATCGAGAAAGTCTTTAGCTTCAGCTTCCATATAAGCGCGCTTGTCTCTTAAATATTCCTTGGTCCTCAATGTATTCTGCGCCTTGTTTTTAATCGCCACTATGCCGACCACAGGGGCACCAATTAACAGCGCAACTAGGGTAAGTGGAACCCATATTGGGCTAGTGACACCAACGACGACCTTTGTTGCTGTAGTGATCATGAGGCCTTCATCAGCTGGAATACGTTTTGAAACATCGAGGTCATCATCTGTGACAGCACCCTGGAGATTACGAAGCTGGCCTTCAACAAAATTGTATCGCTGCTGAAAGTGTTGCAAAAGGGACTTGCGAGCATTTGAAAATTCTTGGCGATCCTCTTCCCATTGATCGATGATTTCTCGCAGTCGATTTTCTAACGCTTTATTGATGCTGCTTTCAGTGACTTTCCAGGAGGTCTCTGCCTTTGGAACTTCTTCTAAGGTCCCAACTGGTGAAGCGAGCTCTGACATCATCTGACTTAAGGAACTCGCGGAGGTTCTGCACGGCATAATTGATACTACTTTTCAAGTGTTTATGAAGCTCTTTCATTACTTCGGGTTGTTTGTTTTGAATCTCATCCAAACGAGAGATAATCGAATCCATTTTGGTAGCGACTTCGGTCTGCTCTCTGGAAACGTTCATCACAAAAGATTTTGCTTGATAAATTATCCGCGAGAGCAAATTATCCAACCACCTTCAATAAAATATGAGAATAACAATAAAACGTAAATTTCAATGACCTTCTTTTACCCATCGAACATAAAAATGCATGCAACTTTCATGTTGCGAAGGAGAGATCTCAGATATTCTCTCAGCGACCGAGTGGTTCTCCAGAAGAAATAGAAACGTGTTCTCCGTGTTTGGGAGAACTCGAAAAAGCTGTGGAAACATTCGCCTACGGCTAGTGTTTCCACAGCATTTCTCGGTCTCCCAAACTTCCTCTCGTGTTTCTATAACTCGATAGAAATACGGTACATGTTTTCAATTTCTTAAGTATTGCACGGCAAGAGCTATTATCTGAAAATGGGGTAACCTCCAGGATTTTAAACTGACAAAGTTATGTGACACGCTAGTTTTTCAACTGCAAAGGATGCTGGTAAGGTTCTCATTATAATCATAGCATTGTTTTTTATTATCATTTTTATGCCCCTTTAGACAATTTTGAGTATTCGATAAAACTAATTCAGATTTATTTTGCTTGATTGCACCGACTTAGCTGTAGTGTGCTCATTGAGCTAGTATTTGTAGACCCAGTTTTTGGAAACATGAATCTCCATGATGTATTTATAAAACCAACATCTCAATTAATCCCGGGGATCTGGATTTTACCTTAGAGGGCAAAAGCAATATCTACTTGAACATAAATTTGATTATCTTCTTGGCCACAGTGTATAACATTCTCAATATGGTGATTTCTAACATTGACGACTTAGCGGTGTTTTTGAATTGTTTCATGGGTATATTTTATTACGTCTGTTGATATTTTGACTCTTGAACTCGAGCAATAAATACACTTAGAAACTTACCTCCAGTGCATTTCCAGCCGGGCATTGATGCTTTTCAAAACCATCGACTTCATGTCACTCATCAGAGATAAAAATTCTTCACTGATAATCCCAAAATTCTGAGCTTCACTGGTCTTTTTGGTTGACATATAGATGATCTGTGACTTGGGATCAAGACCAGGCCAACACTTCTTCAGCTTCTTGATCACGTGATTCTGGACCTCTTTTACTTCTTTCTCCGGAACTTGGTCCCATTTGTTGCACACGAACAAAGCACACTGGTACGGGACTGATTCTTTATGTTCCTCAAACCTTATATTCCTTACCTCATCCAGCAAGTTTTCAAGCTGCAAATCAAAATTAACATGACTAAACAAGCCTGATTTCTTTTTCCAATAGTAAGAATTTTACGCCTGTTTGCTTTGCTACAAAAAAGAAGTGCTGCTGCACTAGGCCTATAAATATTAACGATCAAGAATTTAGAACTTCAACGTAGATCTGCAGTAATATTTCTGCTGTTCTTGAGCACTGAAGACTAACATACTGTCTATATGCCGATTTCAGAACGACAGAGCATTTTTAAAAACACTCAGTAATTTCATTGCTTTCATACAAAGACAATACTCACTCTGTCTTTCTGTATTCCTCCAGAGTTTGCACTGTTTATGACATAAATGAAGGCAAAGGCTTCTGGTAAATAGCTCGTGACTATATCGTCCATGATGGCAGACTCTCCGATACCTGGACTATCAATTATAACCACGCCTTTCTGAAATATAGAGAATAGAGAAGTAGGCAGGGATTTTTTCAATTATTTTTCGAGACACTTATGTACAGGTGTACGGGAGATGATCAGCCAAATCGGTAGAATATCACAAACTTGAGAAAGATTTCACTGTAAGATAACATAAAGCTTTTCTTTTTCGAGGGATAGCACATATTAGTCTAAATTTACCGTAGTCTATTGTGAATCCGTGAACTTGATTGGCTATATTACCGTTTTCTATCTCCTGATAGAAAACAGTTACGCATCAGTGCACATCACGCATCACGTTTGAACCTGATGTAACATAATAAAACAGTTCTTTTCTACGCATTACTTGACATTTTTTTTCTTTTTATACAATGAGACTACGGTAAATTTATACTAAAACAATTAGACTACTCGCCCTCGTTTACTACGAGCGATAGTCAACGAGGCGCAGCCGAGTTGACTATCTGCTCGTAGAAAACTCGGGCTCGTAGTCTAATTGTTAAATAGTGAACAATCACTAACAACCTTTTTTTTTCTTTGCTTTGTTTATTTATTACTTAGTATTTATTTGGATGATGCTACATTAATAATTAATGACATTATTCAAGTGCTAGCTGGAGCAAAGGGCCAACTGTACCGGTTCTCTGTTTCCCATCCTTGACATATCTTGTGCTACTTTCTTTAATTGATGGGAAATGACTAATTTAAAGTCACGTCAGTAATACATACCTCCAAAAGTTGATGAGGCCAAAATAGTTCAACTTTTTTGTAAACTGAACCTTTGTCTCTATCACTCTTCACGTGAACATAAGGAGATATCTGCTCAAGATAACTTTGTTCAGAGGGTGCAGCGTTTAGAGGGACCTCCTTAACTGGAAGCCCAGTTTCAGGATCCTTGTCCTTAAAGTGGGCCACCATTCTCGGTTGATCTCCATATCTCAATTCGCATATGATGGACGTTGTACTGAGAACGGAATATGGAAGAAGTTCTTCTCCTAGAATGAGGTTAATCAAGCTGCTTTTTCCAGAGCCTGTCTCACCTTTAAATGAATAGACTGTGAATTATTACTTTTTCTTCACATTATTCTTAGATCTTCTTCTAATTACCATGATAAATCTCACGAAATGCGTGGTGTTTCCTGTTTTCTGTGGCTTTTTAATGCACTTTGGACCTGTTCCATTTTATCAACAAATTTGCCTTACAGATTGGGTCGAGGAATATTGCTTACTGTCAGTTTCGACGCTAGGTGACTTGCCTATTTTTGTGTGTGATTTCCCACTCTTTTTCAAGGCCCGCGAAATGTATTTATTTATTTGTCCACGAGAGAAAGAGCTTATTACGTGGTTTCTATTTGGCCTTCAGTGAGCCGAGAAGACTGGATTCCAACTGGTGTTTTAAAAAGGCGGATTGTACTGCGGATATTTCTCTTCTTAGCTGTTTGGGTTCAATTTTGGAGAACTAATTAATACGGAATTTAATATTTGTTTCACATCACTTTACTGCACGGGAAAATATGAACTCAATAAATTGACCTCGCTCCCAATGTGTGGCTTCATAGCTCAGTTGGTAGAACATCGCACCGGTATCGCGGAGGTCACGGGTTCGAATTACGTTGAAGCCCTGATTTTTTTAGGCTTCT
>JAHPZR010044686.1:30000-46959 GCA_019787425.1 Platygyra sinensis | reverse complement strand
ATACGAAACAACGCCGCTTCCAAACTGCCCCTCGATGTCTTTGAGGTGCCCACGCCATGGCTCAAGGGAATAAAGCCATTCCTTGACGGTGCCTGTGAAGTGCCTCCAGCGCGTTACCCACTCTCATTCGGAAAACTTCCCATTTTGAAACTCTACGCGGGGCTCTTGCCCGTAGGGAATCCTTGAACCGGCGCCTGAGAGACATCGGCAGGGGGACAGCTTTTAAAATTCACCGTCTCTAGAACTTCATCGGGCAGAGAGAGTCCAGAATCGGTTGTGTCGCTGCCCTTCTCCGAAAACAATGTTCCAGGCTCGTCTCTTTTCGCTCTTCTTAAACCTCCCGAGCGTTTAACTGTATTTTCCAACACTTTTTCCGTCGAACGATCGCCTGATTTCTCATCACTGTAGATGCGGAATGTCGTGCAAGTCGGCTTGGAAGTTCTTGCATGTACAATCTCTTTTCAGTCATGTCGTTCCATTCATGATCTTTGTCAACTAGTGGACGCATCTCGAGAGATACTGCTTCCATTGTTGACCAGGTTGTAGTTTTTGAAGCGTTCTTGCTTAAGGGGGAAGTACGAATGTCTCCCCTATTTTATGTCTTTCCCCAAAATAACTTTTACTGTCGGCGCACTGAGGAATGTCATCGGACACCAGATAAACACTCTTACGTAAATGGCTGGTTGTGTGACTACTTTGAGTAAATATATCACTTATCTTTTCGAATGCGTTGCCGTCGCAAAGCTCTCTTATTGTAAAAGTTATCAAATAAAACAACAAAGATTACAATCACACAAAAAAAAATAAAGGCAAGCATCATAGCAGACTTTAAATGTACGCGTGAAAAAAAAACTGCACACGAAAGCTTATTAAAATCAGCTATGAGGAAAACTGAAAAGTTAATAGAGTAATTTTCCTCTAGCCTGCGAACACAGACGGATTTCCGGCTGTGTTTGGCAACCGGAAATACGTCTGAGTTCGCAGGCTACCCTTTCCTCCCGTCCCAGGTGAATTTATCGAGGTTTGTCGGAGGGGAGACTAGTAACTGGTGAAACAAAATGCGCGAATATGGGTTTCTATAAGACACCGCTGACCTTTGCTTATATCCCCGTCCGACATCCGTCCAACACACGTTTACAAGTTTGCAGTTCGCATTTTCGCGTTGTTTGAGCGCGTTTACCTTGTAAATATGGCTGATATAAAGGCGCTAGAGTATTCTACCATGAAGGTAAGTAAACAGCGGTGATATTTTCAGCTAATTGAGGAATACGTTTTTGCCGGGTTTCAGTCGAGCGGCCATGTAGATGTTCGATGTCCTCTAGGACGATCGCGCGATGCAAAATTTTGATGTCGGTGTGGAAAACCTGACCTTAAGCAATATTTAGAAACTTGTTGTACTTTAGATTCTCTTATCCTAGTTTTAGGTATTATTTGTATTCTATACATTTCAATTTATATTGTAATTTTGATGGGGAGCATCCCTCGTACGCGTGTGGTGTCTTACTGAATTTTGGATGATGCTTCCCTCCAGCTCTCTAAGTCTTCGTTTATATTTACGTTGTGTTTACTACTTCTTTTATGAAAATGTATTTCCTCGATTGTGTTTCATTCGTACGCCCGATGCTTACATCAGTCGCCCTGAGTGGTAGAAATTTGGTTTTTACACGGGGAATGGTATCTTTCATTTTGCCCTCATACACTATGCAAGAATTACGTAACCAACATGTTTCTATTAGTTACTCCTCAGTTCCGAGTAAAAACTATTGTGTTTTGTGCTGGGTCAAGGCCAAAAAACAGAACAATAACATACAACAAGAAAGAACTTTGACCAGTTTCATAACCATTCCCCTCTATTAGCTATGCTCAAAAATACATTCAAACTAAAAATAAGAACAATTTAATACAGCACAATGAGTATAAAAAATTAATTTTCTTGTTCTAAGTACATGTACATGTACGTGACTGTACATCTGTTACAAAGTAAAACTTCGTTCACCTTTCTTTTTAATGATTGCAATTTTTGCACCACACCGTCCAAGAAGCCAGTGATCTCTCCCACTCTAACAGGTACACTACCAAGACTGCTGGTTAAATCATTTGTTGCACTTACAACAAGGGACACTTCCCTGTCAATCACTTTCTGGGCTGCTCGGAACTTTTTGTTGAGCATCTCATAGGGCACCTGTATTAAGTAAAATTGATGCAATTTCACCACTGTCATATAGTTATCTTTATATTGTGAAATACATGTAAATAACTTTATATAAACTGTGGCAATCTTTGTATATTAAAAAACTTGACAGTTTAGTCTCTCCTTCAGAATGGTTACTTCTGTCATATCCCAGGACTTCTATCCACTAATGGCTTTTTAAACCTGAGCTGAGTTACTTGCCTTTTGTTTGAGCACAACCATTTTCACCAAAAACGTTAACAGTTCCTGTTTGCCTAAATTGCTACAGTAGATCAATCGATCAATCCATCAATCATTTATTTACCCAAGCATTGTCTAGTGAGCTAAAAGCTCGTTCAAAATACATGTACGTGTACGTATACATGTGCAGATAAAAAAACAAAAGTAACATTGAAATAAATCATTTCAATCGATTTATTTCAATCCTTACTCTTGGGAACCTGTTGCACTCTCTTATTGTAATACTTTTTTAGGGAAATTTTCCAACTGGATGTTTTTAAATGTTCCAAAACTTTTAATTGATTTCATTGCATGAGGTGAGTAAAACTTAGAGGGGCTCAGCCACGTTTGAAAAGCTTAGCAAAACTTTTCAAATTCGTTGTTTGCAATCCGTGTCAATCTTCTCCATCCTTAACCATCCTTGTTCCTTTATGGTTTATTATCGTCTCTTTGATGTTTTCTATCTTTACAAAGTGTTATTTTTAGGTTTCCTTCAATTTAACGGTTATTTTTTTCGATGTTCAAAAATAACTCAAGATGCCGTGACTGAGCCCCTTTAAAAAGGGACATCAATAAGATAAGTTTGACATTCCTGATGCTTCAGCCAGAAAACAGACACCACTTTTGCTACGTGTAATCAAGAATACATGTATTGGCCTGACTCTGGCAAAGCGGTTGTTGTGCATACTGTAAGAAATGGGGTTAACGGTTTGTTCTTAATTGGCGATTAGTATGAAGAAGCATTGCATAGCAACCAATCAATGAATGTGATGGAGTATATTACACTAAAATTCTGTGTAATCAGTGTACTTTTTAAAGAGAGGGACATAGTGACATGGGGGAGGGGCTCTGAACACTGCAACACTGCAAAAATACACGCCATCACCGCAAGAAATGTTGAGGAAATCCTGTCACCCCAATATATAATTATACATGTATGTATATTTAGCCCCATCATTTGAACATCTACATGAACAGTTGACATAATACTTGACATTATACTCTCATATGTCAACAATTTTCCAAACAATAAGCACATCATAATGTTTGTAATTGTCTTTGTGCCAATACTGCTGACACTTGTAAATCTTTTCTTGTACATGTACTTATTTACACACCGTCAGGCAAATTTTGTTTGTATAAAGATCCATGAACATGACTGAGAAGTTGACCCAAAAATATTGATTGTGATTAATGCAATCATTGTACAAGTATACCATAGGGTTTGATTTCACCATGGCAACATAAGATGTAATTTTATTCACTGCATCACCACATTTGAAAATAATCAACACAGCAGAGCCCCGTGCCCCCGTCTTTGAAGGTCAAACTCTACTGTTATTACATTAAACCTGTGACTGTGACTTGAGTGTGAAATCTTTGATATACACATGTATATTAACCAAGTCAGAGTGATCCACAGACATTTACATAAAATAAAATGTTGTAATGTAATTGCTTCCCATGTCAATATATGTCATGTGTACAAATGTAAATGAAACATTCAGCATTTTCTGCATTTTTTACTAACATATTTTATATAAACTCGTCAAAGATAGCCTACAGGCAAGTGCATAACAAAAGGGAGACACTTCAAAATGATGGATGTGTATTCTGAAGCCTCAAACTGTAACTCTAGGCCTTCAAAAAGGGAGGGCGACTGAATGTAAGCATCGGGCGTACGAATGAAACACAATCGAGGAAATACATTTTCATAAAAGAAGTAGTAAACACAACGTAAATATAAACGAAGACTTAGAGAGCTGGAGGGAAGCATCATCCAAAATTCCGTAAGACACCACACGCGTACGAGGGATGCTCCCCATCAATATTACAATATAAATTGAAATGTATAGAATACAAATAATACCTCCGGTATAGGCTTAACTACAGAATACAGGGCCACTTTTTTAAAGATGCATCATTCGAGTGGCTCGGCGGCTCGCCAGTCGTGTTGACTGACGAGCCGCCGAGCCACTAAATTATATACCTTTCTCGTTCTTTAAACACTCGGTGCGACTGGCGAGCCGTCGAGCCGCCGAGCCACAAAATTATATACCTTCCTCGTTCTTTAAACACTAAATGCGACTGGCGAGCCGTCGAGCCGCCGAGCCACTAAATTATAGACCTTACTCGTTCTTAAACACTTATTAACGCGACTTGCGAACCGCGAGCGGCCGAGCCACTAAATTATATACCTTCCTCGTTCTTTAAACACTTATTTAACGCGACTGGCGAGCCGCCGAGCCGCTTCAGATAAAAGACGTAAAAAATGGCCTGTATTCTGTAGTTGCTCCGACAGAGATTCGTCGAGGAGTACTAAATGTTACTTGCTTTTTGATAAAACTAGGACTCTCTCGTCACAGAAGTATGTGACAAGGGAGGTCGAGCAGGGCAAAGACAAGATATAACAAGACGCTCAGTTTTGTCTTTGTTTATTAACTTTAATCTATTTGACATTTAAATTCTGGCTGAGCAAGAACCGCCCAGCCTACGGCTGCGCGGTTAAAAATGTTTTACCACAGGGGTTTATTAACTTTAATCTATTAAGAAACATCCAGGTGTCAATTGCTCATACACAGGCTTCCATCCTACACTTGCTCAGCTCCACATCATTGAGGGATGACGTCTCGAATATTCAATCTGAATATTAATAAGAAACAGGATACCGAAGCATGTCGAGTAAATGTTTCTAACAATCGCGAGCTTTCGACGCTATCAAACGTCTTGATAATGAGTGAATATGGGAGGAATCTATTTGTCGCGTGATCTTGGGTAGACGAAGTCATGTGTTGAAACATCCCTGCAATCAGATCAATGGTCTCGACTGAGCGTTAGGGACTCTAAAAAGCATTGACTTTGCTTCGGTATCCGTTTCTTATTATGTATACTGCAGAGTCGGGAAACAATATTTTTACTCGATTCGAAAATACTGTTTAGTGTACCTGATTAACAGTGAAAGAATTGCTCTAGTTGCAAACCTTAGTGCTCCAAAACAAGTATTAAGCGGACAGAGATTGCAGTAAAATGTCTTCTTCATTATATCTTTCAATTTTCTGCTGTTCGGGTTTTTCTTCGCGATGGGATATCGACTGCGAGAGAAGCACCTTCTTGTATTTGCCCTCGAAAATAAGGTGCTCTTTCAGCGTGTTAATAACGCGGCGATGCTGGTGTGCCATGGAACGGTAATAGTACAGCAAGCTTAACACCAAGATCATAGCGGGAAGGAGGAACGCCGCTGTACGCATAAACTGCAACACCGCATGTATCCAGGTGGGCCAAGTGGAAACGACCAAGGATAACTCGTCAATGATGAATTTACTCGCGCTGCACTCCGTGTTTTTGAACGGGCCGCAATACGATGTGGGGACTCTGGTCACGCCCCAGCCAACAAGCCCAATGCACATGAAGAACGTGAATAGCAAGAGAAGTGTGAAAATCGAGTTGAGCTTTGCGCCTTGGAAAGGTTTGTCTGGAAGGCGGTTGTTGTGGAACAGGCTCAATTTCTTTATGTAGAAGAACACGATCAGTTTCAAGACGCCAATAGCTGGGAGGATGGGGCTGAAAAAGGCACCGATGAGAATCAAGCACTGCCCGTAAGCGAGGTCGATGACATTGCGGGAAATGTCAAACTGCGTCATGCCGATTCGTTTGCAACAACTGCAGTGTTTGTAAATAAGCTTTCTGAGCGTTTCCAAGCCAAGGGTGATTAGAAGCACTACGAAGAAATCGACCCAGACTAGCATGTACATCTGCGCCGCAATTTCGTTTTCCCAGCACAGTTCACAGTGAGCCGACAACGGCGACGAATCATCCTGAATCCGATCGTCCAGGTCTTTGTACAGGAGAATCATCAGCATTGCTATAGAAGGTAACTTGACAAAGATTCGCCGCAAAAGGTTGAGACCCAGCTCAAACTTGGGACTCCAGTCTTCGAAGATGGACAATAACTCGAAGAGCGGAGGCAGAATGAGATTTGGGATTGTGACTGCGAGAGACAATGAAGACCTTATCAGCATTTGCTCAAACTGGTTTCGGCCTTGTTCGGTAACTTTCTTGTTAATAATGACACCGAAAACTAGGACAAACGACACATACCAAAGCGCTGGCACTATGAACAGATTGATGGCGATACGCGTGCCAAAGAGAAACGCTTTCTGTTTCTTTGTCCTGTTTTGAATGCGTCTTAATCTAGCTTCCTCTTCCAGTTCGAAGCGAATATCCTGGGCAATTATTTGGTTCTTGTGTAACGCAGCGCTGCGATCGCAAATGCAGTAATCCCAGGCGGAAAAGATCCGATTACAGAAAGAATTGAACACTCCCTCACTATCGATATAGCTCTGTCTTAAGCCGCTAGACGCACTTTGTATCATTGCCAGGAGACAGAGGAGGAGATATGCTCCGCCTGTTAACAGGTATGCTAAAGGTAGGAGGTATCTCACACCCTCCTGAGATATGATGGCATCCGACGGGTAGCTGCTGTAGAACATGATCGTGTTACTGATCCAACCCTGGCCGGTGAAGAAGTTCAAAACTGTTGTAAGAACACCTTTGTTTGTCTCGTTGGCATCGATGTAAGCAAAATCGTACTTACAGCTTGTTGCGTTACTTGTGTAGTTTGCGTGACCGTCCGTGTTGCCCTGGAACGTGTCTGCACAGATAACCAGCGTTGGTAAGGAAACGAAGCCAAACTCGATGAGAAACACGAATAAATTGAGGAGCATGAGCCAGCGAAGGAAGACAAAATACGAAACAACGCCGCTTCCAAACTGCCCCTCGATGTCTTTGAGGTGCCCACGCCATGGCTCAAGGGAATAAAGCCATTCCTTGACGGTGCCTGTGAAGTGCCTCCAGCGCGTTACCACTCTCATTCGGAAAACTTCCCATTTTGAAACTCTACGCGGGGCTCTTGCCCGTAGGGAATCCTTGAACCGGCGCCTGAGAGACATCGGCAGGGGGACAGCTTTAAAATTCACCGTCTCTAGAACTTCATCGGGCAGAGAGAGTCCAGAATCGGTTGTGTCGCTGCCCTTCTCCGAAAACAATGTTCCAGGCTCGTCTCTTTTCGCTCTTCTTAAACCTCCCGAGCGTTTAACTGTATTTCCAACACTTTTCCGTCGAACGATCGCCTGATTTCTCATCACTGTAGATGCGGAATGTCGTGCAAGTCGGCTTGGAAGTTCTTGCATGTACAATCTCTTTTCAGTCATGTCGTTCCATTCATGATCTTTGTCAACTAGTGGACGCATCTCGAGAGATACTGCTTCCATTGTTGACCAGGTTGTAGTTTTTGAAGCGTTCTTGCTTAAGGGGGAAGTACGAATGTCTCCCCTATTTTATGTCTTTCCCCAAAATAACTTTTACTGTCGGCGCACTGAGGAATGTCATCGGACACCAGATAAACACTCTTACGTAAATGGCTGGTTGTGTGACTACTTTGAGTAAATATATCACTTATCTTTTCGAATGCGTTGCCGTCGCAAAGCTCTCTTATTGTAAAAGTTATCAAATAAAAACAACAAAGATTACAATCACACAAAAAAAAATAAAGGCAAGCATCATAGCAGACTTTAAATGTACGCGTGAAAAAAAAAACTGCACACGAAAGCTTATTAAAATCAGCTATGAGGAAAACTGAAAAGTTAATAGAGTAATTTTCCTCTAGCCTGCGAACACAGACGGATTTCCGGCTGTGTTTGGCAACCGGAAATACGTCTGAGTTCGCAGGCTACCCTTTCCTCCCGTCCCAGGTGAATTTTATCGAGGTTTGTCGGAGGGGAGACTAGTAACTGGTGAAACAAAATGCGCGAATATGGGTTTCTATAAGACACCGCTGACCTTTGCTTATATCCCCCGTCCGACATCCGTCCAACACACGTTTACAAAGTTTGCAGTTCGCATTTTCGCGTTGTTTGAGCGCGTTTACCTTGTAAATATGGCTGATATAAAGGCGCTAGAGTATTCTACCATGAAGGTAAGTAAACAGCGGTGATATTTTCAGCTAATTGAGGAATACGTTTTGCCGGGTTTCAGTCGAGCGGCCATGTAGATGTTCGATGTCCTCTAGGACGATCGCGCGATGCAAAATTTTGATGTCGGTGTGGAAAACCTGACCTTAAGCAATATTTAGAAACTTGTTGTACTTTAGATTCTCTTATCCTAGTTTTAGGTATTATTTGTATTCTATACATTTCAATTTATATTGTAATTTTGATGGGGAGCATCCCTCGTACGCGTGTGGTGTCTTACTGAATTTTGGATGATGCTTCCCTCCAGCTCTCTAAGTCTTCGTTTATATTTACGTTGTGTTTACTACTTCTTTTATGAAAATGTATTTCCTCGATTGTGTTTCATTCGTACGCCCGATGCTTACATTCAGTCGCCCTCCCTTTTTGAAGGCCTAGAGTTACAGTTTGAGGCTTCAGAATACACATCCATCATTTTGAAGTGTCTCTCTTTTGTTATGCACTTGCCTGTAGGCTATCTTTGACGAGTTTATATAAAATATGTTAGTAAAAAATGCAGAAAATGCTGATTGTTTCATTTACATTTGTACACATGACATATATTGACATGGGAAGCAATTACATTACAACATTTTATTTTATGTAAATGTCTGTGGATCACTCTGACTTGGTTAATATACATGTGTATATCAAAGATTTCACACTCAAGTCACAGTCACAGGTTTAATGTAATAACAGTAGAGTTTGACCTTCAAAGAGGGGGGCACGGGGCTCTGCTGTGTTGATTATTTTCAAATGTGGTGATGCAGTGAATAAAATTACATCTTGTGTTGCCATGGTGAAATCAAACCCTATGGTATACTTGTACAATGATTGCGTTAATCACAATCAATATTTTTGGGTCAACTTCTCAGTCATGTTCATGGATCTTTATACAAACAAAATTTGCCTGACGGTGTGTAAAGAAGTACATGTACAAGAAAAGATTTACAAGTGTCAGCAGTATTGGCACAAAGACAATTACAAACATTATGATGTGCTTATTGTTTGGAAAATTGTTGACATATGAGAGTATAATGTCAAGTATTATGTCAACTGTTCATGTAGATGTTCAAATCATGGGGCTAAATATACATACATGTATAATTATATATTGGGGTGACAGGATTTCCTCAACATTTCTTGCGGTGATGGCGTGTATTTTTGCAGTGTTGCAGTGTTCAGAGCCCCTCCCCCATGTCACTATGTCCCTCTCTTTAAAAAGTACACTGATTATACAGAATTTTAGTGTAATATACTCCATCACATTCATTGATTGGTTGCTATGCAATGCTTCTTCATACTAATCGCCAATTAAGAACAAACCGTTAACCCCATTTCTTACAGTATGCACAACAACCGCTTTGCCAGAGTCAGGCCAATACATGTATTCTTGATTACACGTAGCAAAAGTGGTGTCTGTTTTCTGGCTGAAGCATCAGGAATGTCAAACTTATCTTATTGATGTCCCTTTTTAAAGGGGCTCAGTCACGGCATCTTGAGTTATTTTTTGAACATCGAAAAAAATAACCGTTAAATTGAAGGAAACCTAAAAATAACACTTTGTAAAGATAGAAAAACATCAAAGAGACGATAATAAACCATAAAGGAACAAGGATGGTTAAGGATGGAGAAGATTGACACGGATTGCAAACAACGAATTTGAAAAGTTTTGCTAAGCTTTTCAAACGTGGCTGAGCCCCTCTAAGTTTTACTCACCTCATGCAATGAAATCAATTAAAAGTTTTGGAACATTTAAAAACATCCAGTTGGAAAATTTCCCTAAAAAAGTATTACAATAAGAGAGTGCAACAGGTTCCCAAGAGTAAGGATTGAAATAAATCGATTGAAATGATTTATTTCAATGTTACTTTTGTTTTTTTATCTGCACATGTATACGTACACGTACATGTATTTTGAACGAGCTTTTAGCTCACTAGACAATGCTTGGGTAAATAAATGATTGATGGATTGATCGATTGATCTACTGTAGCAATTTAGGCAAACAGGAACTGTTAACGTTTTTGGTGAAAATGGTTGTGCTCAAACAAAAGGCAAGTAACTCAGCTCAGGTTTAAAAAGCCATTAGTGGATAGAAGTCCTGGGATATGACAGAAGTAACCATTCTGAAGGAGAGACTAACTGTCAAGTTTTTTAATATACAAAGATTGCCACAGTTTATATAAAGTTATTTATTTTCACAATATAAAGATAACTATATGACAGTGGTGAAATTGCATCAATTTTACTTAATACAGGTGCCCTATGAGATGCTCAACAAAAAGTTCCGAGCAGCCCAGAAAGTGATTGACAGGGAAGTGTCCCTTGTTGTCAGTGCAACAAATGATTTAACCAGCAGTCTTGGTAGTGTACCTGTTAGAGTGGGAGAGATCACTGGCTTCTTGGACGGTGTGGTGCAAAAATTGCAATCATTAAAAAGAAAGGTGAACGAAGTATTACTTTGTAACAGATGTACAGTCACGTACATGTACATGTACTTAGAACAAGAAAATTAATTTTTTATACTCATTGTGCTGTATTAAATTGTTCTTATTTTTAGTTTGAATGTCTTTTTGAGCATAGCTAATAGAGGGGAATGGTTATGAAACTGGTCAAAGTTCTTTCTTGTTGTATGTTATTGTTCTGTTTTTTGGCCTTGACCCAGGACAAAACACAATAGTTTTTACTCGGAACTGAGGAGTAACCAATAGAAACATGTTGGTTACGTAATTCTTGCATAGTGTATGAGGGCAAAATGAAAGATACCATTCCCCGTGTAAAAACCAAATTTCTACCACTCAGGGCTGTTGAAAAAGCTGTTAATTGTGGCTGTTGGCATTAACCCATTGATTAACCAATTAACCAAATTTGGTCTGTTCACACCTTTCTTTTCAGTCAGAAGAATGCCTTTCCCAAGAAGAAGCTTGTTTAAGGCACTGTCGTGCACGTCTTGACCATATCAAAGAACACGCAGATGAACGGAAAAGTGCTGTTGTCTTGTGGAAAAAGAAACGGTTGGATCGAATGTTGGTGGATCATTGTCTTAGATCTGGGTTCTATGAAACTGCCATTAAACTTGCCAGGGATTCTCAGATAGAGGTGGGTTTTCTACATGTACATTTGAGTTTATTTCATTCAGAGTCTGGAGTAGTCCATCATGTTGGCACTTACTGTATTTCATGTTGCAGTAGACTGAAGCATCTGCTGTAAAGGAGTATTGGTACTGACGCAGGCACCCCACTTGAGTGCCACTCCCAAAAAAGCACCATACAATGTACTTGGAAGCAAAAACACTTTGAAGCAACCTGACAGCAGATTAATTTGGATCTGGAAAATGTTACATTCTTGTTAGACTTCTTATGCTTTTGTAAATTTTCTTTTAAACGAAACAAAAAAGAACTGTGTTTACTTAAACACAACACCCAAATAATAAACACTGGGCACCTTCAAGAAAGTGCCATGTCGACAAGTTGAAATTCAAGCATATACATGCATACAAAGTATTTCTGCTCTCCCGTGAATGGGAGGGGATACTTAATGCAGGCTTGCCCTGTACATGTAATTTGCTGTCAGCCATTCTTACACATTAACATGTAATGTAAAATGCTCTAGATAATGAATTAACTGGTCTAAGGAAAGTTTCTTGTCACCTGGCATGACTGAGTGTTTAAATGTATTTTCCTTTTCGTTAGGAACATGTGGATATTGAATTGTTTTTGGTGTCAAGAAAGGTTGAAGAATCATTATTGAGGAGAGAGATAGGACCTTGCTTAGCCTGGTGTTATGAAAACAAATCCAAGCTCAGAAAAATCAAGGTGTGCACACTGTGTGCTTAAGTAATAATTATTATCAATATATATTTAATAATGTAGTTATAAACATAGTGGGTACATTTTCCTGATATACATTTGTACATGTACATGTTTGAAAAATTCAGGCTTTACCGTGAATTGCGCCCTGTTGTCCATGGTTTCTCTAAGTACTAGATATTCTTACAGTGTATTTTCATTTACATGTACATGTGTATTTGGTCCCCACTATCCATGTACTGTCTGTATTGGCGGAGACGGATATGTACATACATACAATGTACATACAATGTATACATACATACACTTTATTTAATCTCGGATTAACAGAGTAGCTGGACTTAGCTAATACTGTATCTCTGAGGAAAAGTAAAATATAAAAATACAGGCAGAAAATATAAAACTACAATGTGTACATGTAGATGTGTAGCATGCCTGGGAACCTTGAGGCCCAACCAAATAAAGAGAGCCACTTAATCCACTGTAAACAAAAAAGCTATTTTCGTTTTTTTTTTACTAAGGGGCTTGAAATGTACATTGCACAGGTACATCTACACCGTCCTGTAGATGTATGCACACTGTAGGCAGTAGACCATCTCTGTAGTCAGTCAACTTTCAAATTTTGCACTTATGTCCAGGATTGAATGCAAGTATTGTTTATTTATTTAGTACTTTATATTTGGCAGGGTTATTTCAATTGACATTTTCATATTACTTCATATTTGACAGAATTGTATGTGATGTGTTTTGGTGGCTTTTTACCAATGAGGACACTCTGTGATGATTATCATAAAGGAATTTGAATCTCATTAGCGTGCAATCCTGGACATATCTCAAATTTTGTTCCACAGGGTTTTCAAATTGAAAAAAAGTAGCAGGAGGAAAATATAAAGTAGCCGGAGCACTATCTCATCACAATAACGGCAGCCTTGATGGGGTTGCGGAGCACCCCGCCCCTTCTGCAGAGAGGAATGGGGAGTGTCCCCGGAAAATTTTGAAAATCAGGGTGCCTTATTAAATGAAGTTTATTCCCATGTAATTTTTGCACCCCTAACTAATTTTGTTGAATGCCACTGTACACTTCTTAACAAGGGTTAGTGTTGAAAAACTTTGCAAAATTATTAGTTGCTTTCAAAGTTTTACAAAATGGTATGGTATGCTTTTACATTTGCATGAGTACAGTACTTATTACACCGACTTCTTGTACCTCCAATTGAAGTGCAATATGAAACTGAACTGTAATACAATAGCATTTCAAATCAGATAAACAGTTTTTTGTGTGTTTTGTAGCAAAATATAGCTACAAAATATTGACAGACATTCAACAAAATGTGCTTGAAGCAAAAGCTTGCAATTGTTTTGTCTCAAGTCATGGAAACATGCAATGGCAATTTTTACTGTTTATTTTTTACACCCTAATACCTGTGAAGTTTGCAAAATGAATACATTTTCCTAGAATTCAGATTTATGTAGTTTTGAACCTGCCCCCCCCCCCCCCAAAAAAAAAAAAAAATCATTTTCCTGCAGTTCCAGCTCAAGATCGTTTTTGCTTTCTTAATGAAAGAGAGCTCCAGATATTGCCATGAAGCGGTTTCGATTGGCTGCAATTCGCAGTTTCGTTTGTCTGAAATTCTCAACACTTGCGCTGTTTAAGGCTTCTTTCAGCCTTTCCTTGAAAAAACATTTGGTGCAGTCAAGACCATAATGAGTAACATTTCACAAGGAAGACTGTCTTCGTACTCGCTATGCGGATGCCGCTACAGCTACGGATACTGTGGTCAATTCAGCCTCATCATATTGTTTTTATTATCGTCACTTTCAGAACTGGAACAACACGTAATATTTGTTAACTCTTATTCCTAAAATTATTGTTACCTGTTTGACCTCGAGACTTCTCGGCAGTTGAAAGGAAAGACAACATCGTTTGCTGCCTCCGCTTCATGTTGAAACTTTCACGTGAGAACAAATCTGCCGCTGCGCCGATACATGCACGTTCAAATGACAGTCCGTGTACAGGAGTAGACTTTCCTGCTAAACAAAGCTCTCGCTTCGAAGATCAAAAGGTGCATGTAGTAACCGCACTGTTTATTAATTATTTTCATCAGTTGGTGTTTAGTTATTTCCTCGAGAAGGTCAGATCACGATGACGTTGGCGAAACAGAATTGTGTAGTTAAAAATAATTTGAAATACGAAAAGTACCCGGCGCAAATTATTGAAGTAGCCGGTGACTTGCGCCGGGCACCGGCTAAATTTGAAAACCCTGGTTCCAGATTCTAACATCTGCATCTGCATGACTGTACCTGTATAAGTATGTAATATTATTAAAGACAAGTATTAAAACAGTAAATGTTTCTTGATCATATGTACATGTACTGTGTAAGTTACACTGAAAAAGTGCTAAGCCATATTTCAATGTACTGTAGCTGAAGTTTCTTTTTTTTTAGAGTAACCTTGAATTCAATGTAAGAATGCAGGAGTTTGTTGAGCTTGTGAGAAGAGGTGAAAAAATGGAAGCAGTTAGGTAAGTTTGTATCCTGGCAGGACAAACAATAATTATTTATTTCATCTGCAAATTTAGCAACCGTATTATTTTCCATTCACAGGTGCACTAGAGGACTGTACATGTATATACATATACTTTGGTACAGTCACTATAAGATTGTTCTTCTCATGCATGTGCTAGGAAGTGTAGTGCAGTGGCCCTTCAAAAAAGTGTACTTTTTGTACTTTGTAAACAAAAAGCCATGTACATAATTATTTTTAAACTATCTGTAGAACTCTACATGTCATCTGCAGTAGAATTATCTGTAGTCAATAATTTTCATTCAATCATCCAGTAGTCCATAATGTTCAAACATCCAGTAGGGAAGACTGCATTTTAGTCAAGACGTCCAAGTTACATACATGTACATGCGTATGACTAGCACTGAAGGTTGGGGGTGCAGTAATGAAGTACAGTTATTGTAGCAACCCCTCTAGGAAAAATTCTGCCTCGTATGCTACTGTACTTAGGAGAGAGTAGTCTAGATTCACACTTTATCATTACATGCACTGCACATGTAGCTGACCATACAATTATTCATTCCCTGTCATGTCCCATTTAACAGGTATGCCAGGAAACACTTCCCCCCTGCTAATGTTGATGGTACCATGACCAAAGAAATTCAGAGAGCCATGGCTTTACTGGCTTTTAAACCTGAGACCAGTTGTTCTCCTTACAGGGTAGGTGACAGACCTGCCATGTGGTTAGATACACCCATAAAATTTGTTTAATTTACAGTTTACAAAAGTAGGTCGCAAGACTCATTCCTGATGCTTCAGTCAAAGTTCTGGATTGAGTGTTGATACTCTACTTGCAAGCGTTTTGAGCACAAAAATCTCTTTAAAGGTCTAAAGAATTAAGTTTTACATGTTTATGTACATGTATAAAAACATTGCTGTAATAATGTACTTTGTGTAAGACATCTGAAGCAGACTCTACTGAACTGTCAATTGATACATGTACATGTATACTACAGTGTACCCTTCCTTTGCCCAAGAATTGTTGTTAATGGTTTTTAAACTGCTAGTCCATCTTTCTATTTAACAGTATTAATAATAAACTTGAAATTTCTACATGCATGATAGCCGATAGTCAACTATCATGCATAGAAATTGAGCGTGAAGGATCTAATTGTTTTAGTATGTGTATAAATTTACTAGTCGTTTGAAACTTTGTCTAGATCCTCTTCACAGACACTTCGAAAATATAAAGAAGCAGCTGCCAGTTTTGTTAACAAGTGCACACTGCTAGGCTACTCACTGCCTGCAACAGAGTAGAGAGTAAAATAATAACATATTCAATCAGAGAATAACATTTGTGATAGAATGCGAGTATCATACTGACTTAATATTACAGAACTTGTTCATTATAATTATTACTAGAGTCATAGTTCTCACTAAATCTGCCCCCGCTTCAATTTTATCCGTCAAGGGTATAAAATTCCTACAAAAATTCCAATGCGTATAAGGAAACATTTACTATCATTTATTGTATAAACTGAAATTTTATATTTTTTTGTAAACTATATCACTCATACTGTTCAAGTAACTGAGGGATCTTATCATAAATATGATCCAAAAAATCAAATTAACTGAACCAACACATTCTGTTTAACCCTTTCTATCACATGATATTCTTTACCAAATACTCCCACAAAGTGCAATCTGGAAAAAAATTCAAACCACTCTGCTGTTCCAGTTTGATACTGAAACAGACCATTTGTCTAGATATACGAGGACCGTTCTACGAGCAAACGTATCAGAACAGAAGTCGAGATTTTTTTCCGAGATGAAAACAGAAGTATCGCGTTACAGTTGCCATATCTGCAATTTAGAGTCAAGCTTTTTGTCCTCAACGAAAATGCCGCAAAACATTTACATTTACATTTGGATCCCTGCCAGTCAACCCAGCCGTCACATGGGCTCTACTCCACGTAAGATTACTCAGTAAAAATAAGCAATCCAAATAAACATGGTCTTTATAAGTGTGGTGTCTGGGTCGAGTCTGTCGACCCTGTTGCTGATGTGTCCGACAAATCAAATTCTGTACCAAATAGTTCAATCTGGTACTGCTGAATAACCTCTGAATTCAAGATATGAAGAAATCACTGTAATGACAGATACTCGCCCTGAAACATATTTCGGAATTCTGTAAGGCCAAAAAATTAAAAGAAATGTATGAAGCTTAATTGG
>JAHPZR010044686.1:17500-25000 GCA_019787425.1 Platygyra sinensis | reverse complement strand
AGAGATTTTCCGCGTTGATCAAGCGGACAAAGTGTACGTCATGTAAGGACAAAGGAATGATCCACTCCTGACTTGGCTGAGGTACTTGCAGTGCCTCCAAATTACAACTGACCAATGTTGTTATTACTTTGTTGCCTTGTTGATGGCTGGACTGCAACACTTTGAGAATAATACAGCCTACATGTACTCATGAAAATGAGGTTTTAGACCATTAAACAACCGAGCAAAAACTTCGGGCAAACAAAAACTTGTATTTCTGGTTGTATTCGTGAAAGTAGCCAGAGAGTTTCCGTTGTTGAAAAAATGTTGTGTTGGCGTGCTGTGTTTCTTGGCAACCGTTCCAGTGGGGAACCATGGACACAGTCTGAAGCCCAAGACAAGTTATCTGTGAATTTTTAATAGTTATTTCCCAGAACCAGAAGCAACTATAAGCATAATGCTTCTGCCAGAACAAACGAAGTGAAAGAGGGGAGTTCCATTTATCTATTAACGTGATGATATCCATTCAAGAAAACCCAGAAGTAGAGTGGCCTTGACCATTACCCGATTTGAAGAAGACTGACATTGTGTGCGCAAGGTCTCGAACATCGTGCCACGTTCTTTATTTTCAATAAGTTGGCATTTTCTTGAGAATTGTAGAAGTTGCCTTTGTTGGTCATAAAACTCAATCACATTGCTAGAATTGTACAGAGTAACTTGTGGTACAGGGGCTGCAAATACAGTATGTCTTTTACATTTCTGTACAGTCTGTTTTTTATATATATATTTTACATCGGCCCTTTTTTGTGGGGGGGGGGGGATATTTAGTTTTTGAAAGAGCGAGAGAGTTGAGGGGTACGGGGGGAGGTACAACTTGGGCACTTAGTATTGTACCTTGGTTCTGTCTCTCCGCCCAGTTCCGAGGTTTTTATATTCCAAATTCTGTAATATTTTCTTCCCTCATACACCAACAATCTCGACGCATATAACGAGTTATTAGAGCTTTTCTTTATTAAGAAATTACATCTTTTTTTCGTTTTCTTTACAATCAGTATTTGTGAAAGTGTGTTATTTGTGCAACAGAGGTCAAACGCTTCTGACCCTTTGCTAACAACGCTAATCCAGGGTAAAGAAAAATGACTGCTGACAAGTAGCACGTCCTGAACTTATGCATCTGCGGAATTTCACCAAGCAGTTTATGTATAACTCTCACAAAGAAAGTAAAACTCCTTTCCGTTCTCAATACCAACCGAGCGCGAGGGCCGTACTGGGGAAAATTGGCCCGAGGTCGTTGCAGTACGGACTGAGCGCACGTACAAAAACGACCGAGGGTCAAAATTTCCGTATGACAAAATCACGACCAAGAAAGAACCAATCAGAACGTCAGATTTACCTCGAGACTACTTAGCCATATAATAAATAGAGGATATTACATGACCGCGCGTGGATATGAATTAAATTATCTTCGAGTGTTCAAGTCGATATCTCACGAGTGAGCGCAGCTCACTCGTGAGATGTCGAGTTAAACACGAAGATAAAATTCGTATCCACAGGCGGCCATGTAATATTCTGTTTATTATATAAACATACTTATGACCACGCTTTTTGACGATTTTCCGAAGATTTCCGACCACTTTCCGAAGATTCCCGAACACTTTCCAAAATTGTTCCGAAGGCCAGACGAACGTTTCCCAACATTTTCCGAAGATTGCCGAATATAACCGAAGATTGTCGAATATAACCGAAGATTCCCGAGGAAGAACCGATGATGTTTCGATCATAAAGCGACACATCCGAGTACTTTCTAAGAGATTATGTAGCTAACGCAATGGTGATCATGTTATTTTCACATGTGAAGATATCATGTTATTTTCACGTGTGAAGATATCATGTTTACGCGCGAAAGCTCACCTGGTATTTCACTGGTGTTTATATAATAAATATATGTTATTTGCCGGCTGGGAGGTCCGTATGGTGAAAAACTGTGACCGAGGGCTAGAAAATGCTGCCGAGGCCGCAGGCCGAGGCAGCATTTTCAAGCCCTTCACCATACGGACCGACCCTAAGCCGGCAAATAACATGTTTATTTTTTTCCTGCAGTAAATTAGTTTTGCAGCCGATTACAAATGGGTTTGTTTACGCAACTTTGTCATTGAATCGGGTGGCGCGCCGTCTGCTAACCATTTGTAAAAAATCTTCGCAACGAACGAGTAACTCACTAGACAGGGAAAGATGTATTAAAGAACAAATATTTTTCGATCTACTTTATGTTAGTTGCATTTATGTCGCCTGCTAAGTTCTCCAATATTGTTTTTCCAGTGTGAAATTTCGTGCGAAGTTTGAAGTTTTACTACAAAACAATTTCGGTCAGTCGTTGCCATTAAAATCACTTGAAATCGGGCTTTTCTATCGTAAATTGAATAGCAGAAAGCGAGGAAATTCGTTAAGTGTATTCCACAGAAATTCTCCTAAATACAGCAATGATCAAAGGTAAACTCGACTTAAATT
The DNA here is from genome assembly GCA_019787425.1 of Platygyra sinensis. NCBI lineage: Eukaryota > Metazoa > Cnidaria > Anthozoa > Scleractinia > Merulinidae > Platygyra > Platygyra sinensis. The sequence continues at coordinate 22,513 of JAHPZR010044686.1, read as the reverse complement.
GACTCAAATTTTACGGCGAGAGAAACACAGGATTCCCCGCCATTACAGCGCTACGACTACAAACAATCAAGGAAACTCTCATAACTTCAAAACAGTCAATTGAATTTACTTACAGTGACTTTCCTTGCCATTTTAAAGTGCACAGCGATAAACCTGCGTTGACTTTTCGTTGATGGAAGTGTAAAACAGGCAAAAGATTGACGATTACCGCTAACTTTTAGGAGCGAAATTTATCTACAGCGGGCAAAAAATCCGGCCCGTGGGCCGTATCGTAAAAAGCTGGACCGGTCACGTGCGCGTGATTAGCCAATCAAATTCGAGGATTTAGGAATCCGGCCCGCTCAGATGCTTGAGAAAAAAATAAAGTCTGTTATTTGCTATCATTAAACTGCATTTGCACTATTGATAGTTCCAAAATATCGCATTAGTACAAGATTGTAAAAAGTAGAGTAAAGGCTAGTAAAACTCTTTCTCATTTTGCAGTGCTCAGTAACAGAGAGAGTTGAAAGGAACCAATTTAGACCACAAACAAAACAACAGACCTTTCTTCCTGACTAAGCTAAGATAACAATTGATTATCCGACCAAGTTAGCTCAAAAGGGCCAGTGACTAAAATCAACCAATCAGATCGCTCTATTCCCGGTCCGATATTTTCTAACTATTGGCACAGGGGAATAAAATCGAGAATGATCCCTCGCGACCACTCATAAAATTTGATGACTACTTTGTTAAAAGAATGAACTTGCACGCGAAGGTCTTTTCTCGAACTTGTTTTCTTTATTTGTTTATTTGAAAACCTCAGACGTGCGTAGACGCTCAGCCGGCTCTTAGTCAGATAAGCGCTTATTCAGTAAACTGAGACATGGAGGATAGATATTACATGCCCGCGCGTGGATATCAATTTTATCTTCGAGTGTTCAACTCGATATCTAAACACTAGTGAAAAAAACCCCTAACGTGTTCCTAACTAAACATGGAAGAAGTACACGGCCTTAAAGCATGGACGAAAAACAAATTCCCTTTTATTACAATATGATGAGGTCTAATATGATGGCTCTTAGAATTCTAGATTTCGAAGAAAGCCACGTGCGAAGATATAATGTTATTTTCATGTGTGAAGATATGAGGTCTTCGGGCGAAAGCTCACTTGGTATTTCACTGGTGTTTATTTAATAAACTTCTATTTGAAAGAACTAAAAAAATCATGCAGAAGAAACCGAATATTTATGTACTTGTATCCTTACTCCTGCTTCCTGAAATCCCCGAACAAAACGGAAAAACACCAGAGACGTTGAGTGAATCATCGCTCTCAGTTGCTCTGACTGTTGACTTACCAACATGCCACTTTCTCCAAACAAAGGGGCGTAACCAGGGAAAGGTTCCAGGGGTTCCGGACCGCCCCCCTCCCTCTCGCGCCAAGGAACCCCCTCTCCTATTTTTAACAGTGATTTTATTCCAGCAAGAGTGTAATGGACTCTCGGTTCCTAAGATTCTTCGTTTTGTTCTATGTTTACAATAAGTACAGTGAACGTCATTGTGGTATCTCAATTTGGCTACTGTTCACTCCTGTGACCAACCCATCATTAAGAATATGCTAGGAACACTCAAGGAAATTTTTCAAGTATTCGCCGAAGCGAAATAATCTGCCACTGTGTGTGATTGAGAAGGACATCCCGGACGCGAAGAACACTGCATTAACGAACATTTGCAAGACGCGGTAGGTGGAGAGGCAGGAAGCTCACGAGTTTTTCTTCGCCCTCTTCTCGTGTATCCTGCGAGCGCATAATGGCAAATGAACGTCTATTTGCTGGCCAATATAGCGACACAGCATGGAGCTGGGATACAGACACAAAGAATAAAGCGAGTGGACTTGCTAACGCCATTTGAAGCTTTTCTTTATAATCACCTTGTTGACGACAATGAAATGCCTTTGGGTCCTGAAACCCCTGAGTGTAAAACTTCAGAAGAGAGATCGAGATGTCTACGAGGCGTACACTAACAGTAATAATGTCACGGACGACCACCAGGACATGCGAGACAACATCGAAGACATCTGGACCGAGTGGTTCGATCTGACGGTCACTACCGCTGCAAAGCTAGGTGTTGTACCTCCCATCCCGCGCCGGACCAATCAGCAGCAGCATCGCGACAGTGTACCAGCCCAGCCATCTGATTACTATAAGAGGGCAGTTGTTATTCCCCTTCTGACCATCTACAATCAGAGATGAAAACATACTTCCATCCTACTAATGATGCTGTCTCGTCCAGTCTCTTTAATCTTCTTCCTGAGCTGGTAGTCGTCGGAGACAGGAATGTTGACATTGAAGCAGCGCTGGAGTTCTATTAGAACCGCCTTTCTTCTCCTTCTCTGTCGAGCTCCTGCGATGGAAGAGAAAGTGACGCAGCACTAAGGATGCCGACCTTCCCACCAGTGTAGTTCAAACACTCGCAGCATGCGAGCGAGAGTTCTTTCCTAACATCCACACCTTGATCCTCATTTTGTGCACGTTGCCGATAACGTCAGCTGAATGTTAGCGCTCGTTCAGTACACCAAGAAGGTTAAAAACATACCTAGGCCTGAAGTCGACCATGTCAAGCGAGTAAGAGTCTGGGCTGGCGTTGATGAACATCAATTACCATAGAGACAAATATCGAGCAAGTGATAAACACGTTCGCTCAACGGCAATCAAGGCGTCTTCTGTTTGCGTAGCGTAAACGCTAGTCTTGTACGTACGTAATGTAAGGATTTTAGATCAACCGTTTTCGTTAGAACTAATGAAACGAGATAAGAGGACTTGCTCTGAGAGGAACGCATTATTTTTTAAGCCATAGGACTTCTACTCACGAACTGAATCAACTCTGTACCGCCCGAAGCTTTATGTAAATCTTTATCTGTAGATGTGACTTCTTTGGCGGGACTGACACGGCAACGCTGCCGGGTGCAAGGAAACGGGAACAGCGCCACCATGTGCTTTCGAAAACGGTCGCTCTGCCAGCTGTATAACACGGGATTTATGGCAGAATTGAGAGTGACCAAGACGATGCTGGTTGTGTGTACTGCGGAGTAAAGCTGCTGCTTGCTGAATGAAGAGAAGACGTAGACAACGAGAACTGGGGTCCAACAAATGGAGTAAATCACGCTGACCGTCACCACGAGCCGCGCGGATTTCTTGCAGTAGCGTAATTTGGTTTGTTGTGCCATGGTTGACGAAGTCGTAGGACGAAACCACAACTTGTACACAAGCTTAGAATACAGGTAAATCATGATTGTAATGGGTAGAACGCCATAAACAATGGCACATAGGGGACTATGGATCTGAGAGAAATTAGCAGCGGGCCACTTGAACAGACAGAATTCGCTGATGGGATCATATCGCGCGTACAGGAAAAGAGGCATGTTCCATGAAACGGCTAGCACCCAACCTAGAACAACAACATGCTTGAGCTTGGTAGTTGTTATCCTCTGGCGTTCATCGTAAGGGAATTTAATGGCGAGGTATCGCTCTAGGGCGATGCAGACGAGAGAGAAAGCAGAAGCCAGGGCGCCGACCCACACAAACGCTTCGCCGGTGATGAGCTGGCATACGACGTCGCCAGCTGTCCCCTTCGGGTGAGGAAATATCAGTGTGAAGATGTAGCGTGCCGCTATGAACACGGCTACAGTCATGTCGGCAGCGGCTAGATTCACCAGGAGGTAGTTCATAGGGGTACGCATTATCCTGTTACGAAGAACGACCGCACAGACCAGGCTGTTACCAACCAGGTCTATGATTACTAGGAAGCAAAAGGCGGCGGTGATGCCTATCTGGGCTGCCTCAGAATACTTGTACAGTGACATCTTGGTATCTGGTTCCTCTGTAAGCTGTGGGATAATATTAATATAGCATGTAATAGCTGCAGGATATTATTAAACTGTTCAGCTTAGCTGATATGGCCCGTCCTGTTATTAACCTAGATGGTTCTTGAGTAAATCGGAAGAACATTTCAAATTATAGTTTTGTATCATAATAGAAAATGAAGCGATAGTTGTTCACGTAATACCAAAATGCGTCTGTTTTACCGATTTTCCATTTTTTTGTCAAACAATATACATTTTGACATACGTCACGAAAATTACGTGATGCCCTTTAACATGGAATTCTGAATCCGAGCCAGAAAAGATAATAAACTGTAGGTCGCTAGCCTAGTTTGGTGGATTGTCTCGTATGGTAAGCGATACCAATGCTGAATCTCTACAATCAAAAGTATTGCTTCCCTGCTGTGGAATCATAATGCATTTCCTGTAATCAGGGTGGATTGAAGAGTTTAAAAGTGGAATATTTCATTAAAATCACACGAGGTGACACTCGTCTACAAGCTCGCCGGATCGCAATTCTTGCACGTTATAAGCACGAAACAGAAAACCTTAAAAGGTCTGGAACAGTATTGCAGAGATTACGAGAAACCTTGGAGAAACTTTTCCTTTATAGGACACTAAAGATAAGAAACATTCTTTCATGAGCATTTGCCAACTAAACGTCACAATAGGCTAGTTTCGAATTGTGCAGAAACAAAAGAACAGAGTCGAGGTTCAGGAGAATAATTTGCATTTTCCTTTGTTATGAACAATACAAAATGCTAATTATTCCACTGAACCTCGACTCTGTTCTTTTGTTTCTGCACAATTCGAAACTAGCCTATTGAGATCCGGTTACGAAAGCACTCCGTTCAAATGAAGATAAGTGCTTAAAATTGACATCTATGGTGATCTTAGTGAAGCTGACCCCTTAAGTTAACATTAACGTTTTTATTGTGACTGATGAAGTTTGGTTGAAAGAAACGAAATATTATTCCACTTTTAAACTTTTATTACTCTCCGAGTACAGGAAATCTAATGTTTTAAATTAATATATGTTTTACTATTTAGGCCGGGAACGAGTTAATTAAATTGACGCGGAGTGAACATGAAATGACAATAGCTAGAAAAAATTAAAGGAAAAGATTGCGAGCAACTCAGAAACTGCTACACGGCGT
>JAHPZR010044686.1:0-7500 GCA_019787425.1 Platygyra sinensis | reverse complement strand
CCGCACAGACCAGACTGTTACCAACCAGGTCTGCGACTACCAGGAAGCAAAAGGCGGCGGTGATACCTATCTGGGCTGCCTCAGAATTCTTGTACAGTGACATCTTTGTATTTGTTTCCTCTGTAAGCTGAGGGGTAAATAGAGGATATTACTTGACCGCGCGTGAGTTTTATCTTCGAGTGTCCAACTCGATATCTCACGAGTGAGCGCAGCGAACGAGTGAGATGTCGAGATGTCGAGCTGAACACGATGAACTCGTGAAAGTTTGGGAAAACTCGAAAAAGCCGTGGAAACACTCGCCTGCGGCTCGTGTTCCCACAGCATTTCTAGTTCTCCCAAACTTCCTCTCGTGTTTCTATTTAACAATTAGATTATGAGCTCGAGATTTCTATGAGGTGACAGTTGATGAGGCCGTAGGCCGAATCAACTATCGGCTCATAGAAATCGAGAGCGAATAATCTAATTGTGTTAGTAGGATTCTAACTGAAATCAACGCAAATAACGGTTTCCAATGATTTTCCCAAACATTATTTAACTTTACTCTTAAACAAAGTTGCACGTATATCGAACTGTCCTTGGGAAATTTGCAGTTGTTTACGCGCGTACCCGCATTTTCGATATTTTCAAGTTTTTAAAGTCAAAAAACCGTGAATGCGCTTCTTTTAGTCTTCTCAGGAACTTAATTACCCGTTTATCACTTCATGGACGACCGGCAGCCACTGCACTCTAATTGCTGATAGTATAAGAGTAGCTCAGCCAATCAGATTGCAGCATTTGCATTAGTATACTAGAAGAATTCTACTAAAACTCGATAGAAACACGGCACATGTTTTCTATTTCTTAACTAAAACAGTGGATAGCGTTGAATGCGCGCGCTGATTGGCTCGCCAAACTCCGAATATCCTGTGCTATTTACCTCCTATCATATCCCATATATTGCGATATCAACTTCGATGATCACTTCTCAAATTAACCGTCATTTCAAGTCTCATTCCTGTCACGATGAAGTCGATAAACTGGTCTACTCCCGACATATGTGTCTTAATACTTACCTCAGTTGGCAGAGCATGCAGCGCTAACGCAAAGGCGATGAGTTCCAATCCCGTTGAAGCCTTAACTTTTTTTTGCGGGCTAAAATTTGCAAATGCTCCAATTGCGATTACAACTTCCATGATCACATCTCAATTTTATCTGTATTCCAGCAGAGCAAATTAACTTTATTTCACGTCTCACTCCTGTCACGGCTAAAGATGTACTTTAATGCATATGGTCTGCTTCTTATAAGTGGGTCTTCGTAGCTCAGTAGGCAGATCGATACAGCGCTAACGAAGAGGCCACCAGTTGGACTCGCGTTGAGTCCTGTTGAGGCCCTAAATATTTTTTTCGGGCTAAAATTCGCAATTGCTTAAATTGCGATTACAACGGCCATGGTAACATCTGAATTTTACCTGTATTCTCACAGCTAAAATTAATTTCATTTCACGTCTCATTCCCTTCACTGACAGGAATAAGGGGCTAATATAAACTCGATAAATTGGCCTGCTCCCAACATATGTGTCTTCATAGCTCAGTTGGTAGAGCACTGCAGCGCTAACGCAGAGGCTATGCATGGGTTCCAATCCCGTTAAGGTCTTAAAACCTTTTTTCGGGCTTAAATTTGCAATTTCTTAAATTGCGATTACAACTTCAATGATCACATCTCAATTTCATCTGTATTTCCGCAGTTGAAATTAACTTCATCTCACGTCTCATTTCTTTCACAGGTAAAGATAAACTTGATAAATTGGTCTGCTCCCAACATATGGATCTTCACAGCTTAGTTGGAGCACTACAGCGCTAACGCAGAGGCCATGGGTTCCAAATTTATTGGGGTCGTAGAAATTTTTTTCGAGCTAAAATTTGCACTTGCTTAAGGGGGGTGAACCTTAACTACAAATCTGTCGCTAAGGAAATCTCAAAACCTCCTTTTTTTTTGGCTCCTGAAGTCCAGTGGGCATCAAAGTTTACCATGTTTGTTCGATTCACGTTTCCTTTAAATATTTCGAACCACGCCCATATTTGGTATGTCACGTGACCAAAATAGAAAATGTCTAAAAACTCGGACTGAGTGGATCGTTTTCAAAATTTAACATTAAGACTTGTTAAAACACGGCATTATCTACAACTTGTAGTATGCGTTTGAAGAAATGTACAATATTTCAAGAATTATAGATGTTTAAGTGCTTTTATAGCCTCTTAAAGTTCTATAATTTTCGAAATATTGTACATTTCCTCAAACGCATACTACAAGTTGTAGATAATGCCGTGTTTTAACGAATCCTATTGTTATATTTCGAAAACGATCCACTCAGTCCGAGTTTTTAGACATTTTCTATTGTGGTCACGTGACATACCAAATATGGGCGTGGTTCGAAACATTTAAAGTAAACATGAATCGAACACACACGGTAAACTTTGATGCCCACTGGACTTCAGGAGCCAAAAAAACGGAGGTTGTGAGATTTCCTTAGCAACAGATTTGTAGTTAAGGTTCTCCCCCCTTAAATTTCGACTACAACTGTGATGATCATATTTATATTTCAAAGAATTATGAAGAAGGGAATGGCAGTAATGAATGATCAGTAAGCATTCTTTAGGGCTCATCTTTTTTCGCTGTTCACGTTTGAGTTTAACTACGACGGCGACCTTTCCTTCTCCCACTGTCGTCATGTTGACTTTGTAACCTCGTGTTGTCGTTTCCGGGATCCGCAGATATTTTGATGAGGTACTGGGCTTCCTAGTTCCAGACCTCTTTTCTATTTTTTGTTGGCATTTCAGATTTCTTTTCCGACCCACGGACCCAAAATCATTAAACGAATTCGAAAGCTAAAGAAATGAAAAAGGGGATGGCCAAATCAGAAGAAAAGCTTTATTCTTAAAGTAGATTTAGCGAATTGATTCCCTTTGCCAATATCTTGTCATATTCCAATCTGTTAAGTTTAAAGGATTACTAATCAAACAAAACCTGGGTTGACAGTAAATAACTCAAAATTAAAGATAGATCTGAAAACGTGTCTATTGTTTTCCTCCTGTGACAGCTATTGAAAGATCAATCAAATTTTGACTACGTTCGACATTTTGCTTTATTTTTTCTTGTTTTGTTCCTTTGCCGTTCCTTTTCCTCCCTCTTTTTGACATTTAAATTAGTGGATTGTCATTGACTCGTGGGCATTCGGGCTTTAATTTCCGCGACTAAAATGTTATGATATCATATATTAAACATCGCTTCAACATCTCATATGCAACCGTGAAAATACTTTTTTAAGATCAATACTAAAATAAACTTGGGTTTTTGACTTAGCCCGATCTCTCAATAAAATAAATGAATCGGAATATTAAAATTTTGATATATCAATGCTGCTCGGCATTTCATCAGCCAAATCCCTAATTTTCTCTAATAAAACGTTTTTTTTTGTGTGTGTGTTGAAATTACTAAATTTCCTGTGCAAGTCTTAAATCGTCGTTCAATCGATTCCCCCTCATGGCAACTCATCTGATTTCAATCCATTGTCTTCTCTGATACATCATCTCTACTTTAAGGCGAATAGATGAGAGTTAAAAAAAGAAACTTTTTAGTTATGGCAGAAGCATTGGACAACTTGTAGTTGCAGATACCTTTTGCAATTATTTTTTCTTTTCCTTTTTCAAACCAAACTCGACGAGAGCAATGAGTTTACCAACTTAGCTCAGGCGAACATGAAATGCAAGAGATTAACGTAAACATCAAGTTATGTTGTCAGAAAATTAAATATCGGCCCTTAAATCCCTCAAATAACCTGTAACAAAGCCGAGGGGTAAATAAAAGGGTTTTCGGCTGTACTTGTACGATTCCAAACAGAAAGACTGTTATGGAAAAGAAAGCATGAAAAATGCGCTACCGGGGAGTATTCGAGTGCCCCAAAAACCTCTTCTTCCAAAAATTTATGAAGACTAATATACACAATATAACCTCCTTTGGGGGAAAATATGCTCAGATATTTTTCCTTGGACATTTCCTCTTCCTCAAAAGTTCACAGTTTTCCTCGAGCTGCGCTTTCGGAAAACTGTTCTCTTTTCGGAACACAATTGGTGTCCGCGGACAAGTATCCGAGGATATCTTCATAGCAAATGGAGGATATTTCTCTTATACATCTTTGTAGAATTTCGAGGGAGTAAACGCTTTCCCGAGGACAGAAGCGAACTTGAAGCCCATTTGTGAATTTCTGAAAGTTATACAAAAACCTTACCTTGCGTTGATATTCACAACGGTAGTTTATCTTCTGCGAGGGTAGTTGCCTTTTAAGGTTTCCGCCCACAAAATGACATAAGATCGATGTGTCAAATCTGAAATACAGTCGTCATAAACTAAACATTATTTCTATTCTGCGAGGGAAAGAAAAAGGAAGTTGCCTGTAAGGTTTCAACTCACAAAATGACCTGAGATTGATGTGTCAAATCTTGAAATACACTGAGTCATAAGCTAAACATTATTTGCATTTATACTGTTTTTCACCTGCGGCAAATCCCTAGCCAGTTAAAACTCTCCAAAGTTAAGGCGAGATAAATAAAGAAATGAACTTTTTCCTCGATGTAAAAGTGTCAGATAATGCCACCTGGAAAGCTTCTTATCGCAAGTGCTCTTTCGGCCAGCTATCACAATAAAAGTAAAAAGAAAAAGACTCACTGTACTTGAAGAATGAAGTATGGGAAACACAAGTGTGTTAAAAGATTTTAGTTCAAGGTGTCAGTGCATTTGCAATTTTAATAAGGAGATACGAATCAATATCAGCGGTTGGGCAGAGTCCCTCAAATGAAAAAGAACTGTCTAAATTGCGCACTTAATTTCCTCTAAATGCGCACTTTAATTATCGTTAGTTGAACACTGAGTTTCCTTAAGTGCGCATTCTCCTTTTTTAACACTGCGAACTTTAAGAAACTTGAAGTAAGCGATTTAAGTTTGCGAATATATGATCTGAGTCAAAAAGGGCAAATTCGTGCAATTTGAAACTATATGAGCTCCTACAGATAAATAAGGTAATTTTACTTTATTTTAAGATTTTAAGTGAATTTACCCATCTGCTGATATTGATCCAGAGATGCCACCTCCTAGAGTAGGTACGTTTTTTTTTTCTTTTAGCTAATAATTATCACTGATCCCGAGAGTAACGGCTGGTTTCGTTTTTCTGAGCCGTAATCTCGATGTTTTCCGAGACGAAGGCGTCAGCTGGAGTTCGGTGCAGGGTCAGAATAAGACCCAAGAAGAAGTCGGAGTAACCTCTGATTAGCTAGAGAGTGGGCAATAATTGCGCATTTGTTGCCCGCCAGGGAAACATTTAACACTTAATGCCTTGTACCGAGGGGAACAGTGAATTCTGTTTCCCGAGAATCTCAATCTCAATACATGTGAAATTAATCCTTCATCGCCCGAGGGCACTGACTTGTTTGTTACATTAAGGGTAAAATTCTGTACAAAAGAAAAAGAAAATAATGTCATGCCACCCTGTAAAAGGGTTTGCCGGTTGTCATTAAAGAACAGGCTAGCAGTAGCTCGGGGAAAGTCTGCTACATAATAATAACCACGATACTGCAAATTCAGTTCACTCAAAGCAATTTCTTAACAAACAAGACGCCTTAAAGCAATTACATCGAATACCTAGGCTAGGGAGCACAGCATGAAGTTAAGTAAAGTGCCACGGTTAATCACTTAGATGAGCCATAAACATCACTGAAGAAAGTGTTGAAAAAACTGTCACTGTGCTTGTAGTGGAAAATAGCGTAGGCGGAAAATTGGTGTAGGAGCAGAGTCTCCTTCCCCGGCGCCTATTTTTTCTTTCCGGGTGATCTACAAGATGGAATGAGAGTGTGCATGGTGTCTAGAAATGACTTCAAAACTGGCAGAAGCTACTATGGCGACGTAAAAATTGAAATTTGTTTTGAGCCCTTGAACTGCCAGAAAATCTTGAGACATGAATAGTAACGCAACGTGTTAATTATTTGAAGAATGAAATTTCTGGTGATTGAGTCGCTACGAATTAGCCTGAAATTCAATATTTCTGCGGCACGAGAGCAACAGGCCGTGGGCCTGGGTCCTTTAATGTAGTTGCATCATGGGTAATGGCGTGTGAGTATTTAAGTTTGGGATTGCACGTGGGCAATCATTCAAGGTCGACGCCACTCGCAATAATTTCTTTGGTTAATTTGCTCTTCTACCATGGAGCGCTCTGAAGTTTTAAAAATCGTGGATACAACGATTGCCAAGAACAACGACAGTCTTCTAGACTCGATGAAGAGCATTCTAAATGAATCTTTGTCCGATATCAAGAGAGCTAATTCCGAGTCTGCTGACTCCCATCTTAGCAAGGTAAAGAAACTGAAGTTTGAGGAGCCACGGCGTTTTAAAAAGAAGGCGAACGAGGACAAGTACAGATTTGACTCGAAGTTGAGTGATGTGTCAAGCGAGGCGAAGTCGTCATGCTCTTCTCAGCAGCTTGACAAGGTCAAAGAATCATTAGATAAAGGTGAGAGTTTGCAGAGAGACAAAAACATATTCTGTCAGCCGATAAATCAGAGTTTGGATGGATGATCATTCAGGAGTACAAAAAGAACGACCTAGCTGATGATTATTAGGGCCGAGGCGAGAGCGAGATCGCGAGCCAAGCAGAATGCTCAGAAAGCCAAATCAAGATTTGCTCCTGTCAGAAGGGACTTTCCTAAAAAGCTACCAATCCCGAACAATTCCACTGCAGATTCCAGTTCAGCACTGAGAACTATTCCAACGTTAGACGGCCAGTTGAGGAGTCAAATCAAGCCAGGTTCCGGCTTTGCATGCAATAAACTGCGCCGTTGGAGGGCGCAATGTCCGTTGTTAACTTCCAGGCCACGTGCAGGACAATCGACTAGCCGACCGCGAGGATATACAAGATCAAGGGGTAGTTGTTTTTAATGTTGTTACAAATTCTTTGAGTGCCGATTTTGAGTATGTCCTCGATTTAGATTACTCTTCGTCTGTTGCAACTCTCAAGTCTTTTACCCATTGTGAGTTTGTTTCGAGTCAGGATAAAGTAAACTTTGTTCAGTCCGCGGTAATTTAGCTAAGTGTTATCAGGATTGGGTGAATATTAGTGTGGCAGGTTTCATTTAAAGTGCCATTCGCGATGGGTACAATATTCAATTCATTGTTTTCCCGCCTCCCAAGGTTAATCCTAACAGTGGTTCAGCGCTAACGGAGAGCGAATTTGTTTCCGAGGCAATTTTTAATCTTATTAGGAACAAATGTTTGCAGGTTTTGGATCACCCACCTGCCATAGTTAACCTCTTTCAATTTCTATTCAGTCTTCAAGCAAGAAGAGATTAATTTTAGATTCGAGACATGTCAACTTGTACATTCTCAAAGAAAAGTTCAATTGTGAAGATCTGCAATAGCCCCTAAAGTTATGTCTGAAAGTTATTACTTGTTCAAATTTGATCTCAAATTCGGGTATC
>JAHPZR010044685.1:15000-16401 GCA_019787425.1 Platygyra sinensis | reverse complement strand
TTGTTTTGGAGCACTAAGGTTTGCAACTAGAGCAATTCTTTCACTGTTAATCAGGTACACTAAACAGTATTTTCGAATCGAGTAAAAATATTGTTTCCCGACTCTGCAGTATACATAATAAGAAACGGATACCGAAGCAAAGTCAATGCTTTTTAGAGTCCCTAACGCTCAGTCGAGACCATTGATCTGATTGCAGGGATGTTTCAACACATGACTTCGTCTACCCAAGATCACGCGACAAATAGATTCCTCCCATATTCACTCATTATCAAGACGTTTGATAGCGTCGAAAGCTCGCGATTGTTAGAAACATTTACTCGACATGCTTCGGTATCCTGTTTCTTATTAATATTCAGATTGAATATTCGAGACGTCATCCCTCAATGATGTGGAGCTGAGCAAGTGTAGGATGGAAGCCTGTGTATGAGCAATTGACACCTGGATGTTTCTTAATAGATTAAAGTTAATAAACCCCTGTGGTAAAACATTTTTAACCGCGCAGCCGTAGGCTGGGCGGTTCTTGCTCAGCCAGAATTTAAATGTCAAATAGATTAAAGTTAATAAACAAAGACAAAACTGAGCGTCTTGTTATATCTTGTCTTTGCCCTGCTCGACCTCCCTTGTCACATACTTCTGTGACGAGAGAGTCCTAGTTTTATCAAAAAGCAAGTAACATTTAGTACTCCTCGACGAATCTCTGTCGGAGTATGGTTCCTCAGGTGTCTGCAGTTTGCAAATCGGTATTCTATCATATCATAAAATTAGTCTAGTTCGTAAATATGTGACCGTTTATGAAGCCCAGCTTATTGTTGCTGTCCGAGTCACATCAAAATTTGATTATACCAGTGCAACTCGCTACTAAATGGTTTACTTAAGTGCCTGATTAAACAGCTCCTGCGCTTACAGAATGCAGCTGCTCTTGTTGTTACTGTTCATCAAAGTTCTGCCATATTACATGTGTTCTTAAAAATTCTCATTGGCTTCCGATTTAACTGAGAATTGAATTTAAAATACTTACCATTACCTACAAGGTTCTTCACGGTCTCGCTCCTACTTACATTGAAGATCTTCTTAAAAACTACCATCCACCACGCCATCTTAGACCATAATAAAGAAAAAAAAATTAAAGAAAAAATAGGTCTTCAAAAAAAATATCTTCTTGTCGTCCCTGCCTGTCGTGTTTTCTTCGGTTGTTGGGCCTCTTTCTGGAGCAGTTTTCCTCAGCGTATTAGAGATGCTGGAACACTTGATATTTTTTAAGTAAACCAAAAAAAAAAAAAAAAAATGCAGAAATCCGAAAGGCCCAAGTACAAATTTAACCATACAGTGTTACGCAGGACTTATAAGTAGCGGTTTTCTCTGAAAGGCCACTTAAGATATGACCGCAAAAGACACATGCAA
>JAHPZR010044685.1:0-10000 GCA_019787425.1 Platygyra sinensis | reverse complement strand
GAAGGCAAGTGTTAAATCGCTCTACATACTATGTAAGTATTAAGTGCTCCTGTCCAGAATTTCTGACTGCAGGTGGCAGATACGAGCTAAAAGTGGAACTGGTTTATAGTGTTGGGAAGCAGAATTTCTAGCTCATTCGCAGAACTAAAAGGTCATGAACATGTCGCGAATGCTGTTATTGCTGTTACTGGTATTAACAGTTGCTTTCGTATTTGTTTCTCGCGTCTTTGACGCAGTATAATGATGAGGATTTGTTATCAGATTATCTAACATGAAAATGGCATCCAAATAACATCTATAAAAGTCTTTTATGTCTTAGTTTTTTAGTAGCATTAAGCTGTTATTATTGTAGATCGAGCTTGTTCAGAAATAGTATTGCTGTCTACGAGCTTTGATTTTTTCCAGTAATTTTTCAGAAGAATTGTCAAGAGAAAATAAGATGAATTTGCCATAGTTTACGTCGTCGGAAGATCTTTTCTTTATCTTTATCTAATTCATCCTTTAGTTGATGAAAATGAATAAATTGAAAAAATAAAATAAAAAATTCCAGAAAACCAAACTCCATGCCATTCCTCGTTTTCCGGCGGGGATCATTTGCGGTCCACATCGGGAATCATTTGCGGTTCGGGATCATTTGCGGTCCAATTTGGGGATCATTTCCGGTGTGGGGATCATTTGCGGTCGGGGATCATTTGCGGCGCTGTACAATACTAATACTGTACTCACGAGATAATCTGTAGTAATGGCCACACTTCGAGTTCTTTTGCTGACTTTTGATACCGCATCGACCTCCTCGTCTCCCATCTGAACGCTTGCCAGGTTAAGATTTCTGAGCTTTGGTGCCTTAGTGAGGTGCTGAACGAGAACACACACTCCTCGACCTAGTGGATTGAACCCAACAGAAAGCATCCTAAGATTTTGAAGGTACTTTAGTGAGTTTGCAACTGCCGTGGCTTCGTCACATCCCATCTCCGTGTTAGTTACGTTAAGTTCAGTCAAGCAAGGTGTTCTGTGAAGGTGCTCCGCAATCGCAGTGACTGCACTTCCTAGCGAGTTGTGCGATATATCGAGCACTTCTAACTTGGCAAGACTTCTTAACCCGCTAGAAAGGGCTGTTGCTCCTTCTTCGTCCATTTGTGTCTGACTCAGTTCCAAATGGGTAAGACCACGAACGCTGTTTAAGTTATCAGCCAACTCAGTGATAGAAGGGCCCAAGTTGTTCCGAGAGACAGACAGTACTTTCAATAAAGGAACAAAGGGTAAAGAAGTGGCTAGGTTCGAGAATGCTTGCTCATCCATAAGGACACCACTCAGCTCCAAAGTTTCCAGCTGCTGCACATGTTGAAGATTCTCTGCCAAACAGCTAACGCTGCTACCCAACGGGTTTTCCGATAAAAGTAGTTCTTGTAAGTTGCTAGCTTGATGAAGTGCACTTGCTATAATGGTAGAGGACTGCTCATTCAAGCTCATCCTGTGGAGTCGCAGGCGTTGAAGACATTCTGTGATGTTCATTCCCTTGGCCAAGCGCTCTATCTGATGAGGTTCAAAGGATTTCTCTGAACTTCTTAAAGTTATTTCTTGTGGACTCTCAAGCAGAGCCACTACATTGGAAATGACACCAATGAATTCGTCGCCATCTTCTATCTCGTCAATTACAATCTTCTTTGCCAGTGAAAAGCAATGTTGACTGGTTTGGCAATTCATTTTCGTTGTGGTTTCTTCGTCATGTCGCTGATTATGAGAGCTGTCTTGAGGAGGGTTGGGCGATGGCAATGTGAGCTTATTCAGTATTCTGACATCAATACCGGCAACTTGAGTGAATTGAAGAAACATTTTATCCTCCCTTCTTCTCAGAAACAGAGACGTCAATATTTCAAACTTCGACAGTTTTCTCACGAGGTCTGAAGCCTTCCTTTCACCCGAAGCAGTTACGACCAACGCATCAAGATCATCCATTATCGAGGCCACGTAATCGCGTTGTTTTTTGGACGGCTGTTGTCTAAAATTGAACAGGACATGGTTTGGCAGAACTTTGGATTTGAGCACGTGATCTTCAGTCAGAAGATGCAACATCGTGTCTGATATTACTAGGACTCCACATGTCGACTTCAGCAGCAACGGGTAGGCCTCTACCTTTGCCAATACTGGTGTTTCAGTAAAGCACTCCAAATTCAACTCAAGCAGCTTCTCTTCATCGTCGGACAAATCTTCTAAAAACAGGGTCTCAAGGCTGCTTTGTTTTGAAGGGCTCTGTTTCTTCTTCAATGATTCCAAGTGCCGCAAGACCGCACTTGATCCTTCAAGCGACCACTGAGAGACGAATTTTAAGACCTCAACCATCGCTACAGCTTTTTCAGTGGAATCAATTGCAGTCATGGATGAAAGGCTGTTTATGGCGGAGGGAATCAGCTTGTGAATTACAAACCATGCTGCCAGGAACTCTTGGATGGATTTGTGAAGAAAAGCGACAACCTTCTTTGGCCTTGCACAAAAGAGCTTTACAATCTGAATTACTCCAGCACGGATCAATCTGCTACTTGAAAATTCATTGGGAAGATGTTCAAAGTCAAACTCTAGTGAGTTTGTTAATAGAGCATTAAACGCCAGTTCTCCAACTTGAATAAGCTCAGCATTGTAGTCTTCGATACTGTTCACTGGTCCTTCGCCTTCTTTTGCAGCCATGTGATTACAGAGCGTTTGAATAAAGTCGCTATAAAGGTACACTCTCGACTCTGGCAGCCTTTCCCGATCCTTCGCCTTCCAGACCAAACACAGCATTAGTAAAAGAAGAGGTATTTCTGCAATCTCTTCCAGTTTATGTTTCTTAATGTAATTAAGAAACACTTCAACCTCTTGCTGATTCTCCAGAAACTTCATTGAAAACTCTTTGATCTGGGCTGTGTCAAATCCTTTGATTTGAAACTGAACGTCGCTGAAGCGTTTTACTTCATCCCCTCTTATTGGTCGCGTTGTCAAGATAACAATGCAATCCCTTAGCTCATCGCCCTTCCATATGTCAAACACTGGCGACGGTGTTCCTGTAATGTACTCGTCAAAGCCATCTAAGACCAGCAAGACCCTGTCTTTGTGCTGAAGGATGTAGCTATGGAGACTGTCAGTCAATTTTTGATCTTCAACGGAAAACACCTTGGCAGCTTTTAGCATATCACGGAACGTCTCACTGTCGCAGACGCTTCGCAATGGAATCATGAGAAGTAGGTCAAACTTCTTAAGAAGTTCTTTTCTGCCTCTTGCCCAGTCAATGGAAATCTTCTGGGCAAAGGTAGACTTTCCAATTCCTGGTCTGCCGTAGACAAGAATTCGGTCTGGATTAGGCTTTCTTCTGTTCCCTTTGAAAATGTCACAGTAGTCTGCGAGTTTTTCTTGCTTTATCCCACCAGGCCTCTTGTCATCTCTAAGCCAGCACAACTGGGTGTAAATTTCGTCGATGTGAACGGTGTTGTCAGGGTCCCACGGAGTGATTTTCACCTGGCTCAAGTTGTTGTAGAGTGCACACAGACGATCTGCAAATTCTGGGAAAGATGAAAGCGCCAAAGACGAAATTTTTTCTCGCACATACATAATTCGAACAAGACTACGAAGAACTCATTATTAAATTATAACGTGCCTACCCTGAGGTAAGTTGAAGGTGTCAGAGGCTCTCCGTGAGAAGCTAATTAAGGACAGCCTTTGACCGCAACCGCAGTGGGGCATGGCAAAACCTGGGCAGTCTTGCCCATAACCATACAAACCCGAACGAATGGATCAAGAGGCCAAAACAAAAAGCAGCAGAAACAACAACAACGATAACATTTTTTTCAGAAAGTCTCAATCGAGGAGGTAGTTTTTTGGTGTAAGTAGTAAATTCAAGTGGCCCGGGTTTTTGTTCGTATATTTGGTCTTGCGTGGATTGATGACGATGTTGCTATTGTTATTTCGCCAATGGGAAACTAAGGTGCGAAAATATGCACGGATATTGGCCGGGGGCTAGACCCGAGGAAAACTGTGACCCTCAAGAGTAACAAATATTGTGCAAGGTAAAGAGCCTCATTATAGGTTTTAATTTGTAGTCAATTCCTCGCGAAATGAAGGCTGTTGCCATTAGAATCCACCAAAAATTTTACGTTTTGTTGTTCTGTTCTGTTCTCACTTCTACCAAAGAAGAATGAAGCGTAACAGAGCTAATCCACCAAAAAGGTTTCATTCTCGTGGTAATCTTTCTCAAGTTATCTTCAGATGTCGTATCCAGTTTCCGCGCTCATAATGTTATTACCACGCCTGTTGCGTAGATGTTTTCTTAGAAGATGAAAACCGCGTGGGCTTTCAACGGGAGTCGATTCGCGTCCCAAGATTAGGTATTTCTAGACCCTCTTGGGATTTATGACACCATAAACGGTCAAAAATAACTTGAGAGCGATCAACTGAGAACAAGGCCGAAACGGAGGGGTTATTCTCTTACTCATCATCATCTATTCGTTCTACTCAGTTAAAAGACAACAACACCTTACAAGTCCGTCACGTTGCTAATATTTGCCTTTCTCTGTGTCGAATTCACTGTGATAAAGCAGAAATTTAGTAATACATCTAAAGAACATCTGTTACTAATTACTAATGACAATAATTTGTTATTTTCTTTTACCTTCAACATTAGTGTCCTCCACTGAGTGTGCAACTGGTTGCATCGGAATATCCAGTTTTTCTTCCAAATTTTGTAATATTTTCTTGTTCGAGTCCAATTTTTCCTCGATCTCTCCAAGCTTTTCCATGACACTTTCTTCATTTTCCTTCCACTTTTTAAGCTCCTCTTGGTAGTGTTGCTCTCTTTCAGGGTCCATGCACTCAGTCTTTAGATTATAGATAATTGCTTGATAACTTGGTCCCCCAAGTCTCACCAACGGCTTCTCGATGTCCACCCAGTAGGTGTTAAATCTTGCGACATCAACTGACGCTCTGTTGGCATGAGCAAAAACTTCATTCCGGTGGATCCTGATACGAGCAATATCAGCCACTTTTGTTGTATCTGTGGAACTTGGAGGACTGTTCCAACCAGTTAACGGAGCAGCCAGACCACAAATATTCCTGAGAAGGGCCACAAGGAGGGTGATATCAAAGTCCTCGGAAGACACTGTAGGTGACGTGAGTGCTGCCCATTGTGTCGGGTTGATGGCCTTCATCTTCTTCATGGACGTCAATTTAGCATTTACCGGAGCAGTTGTTAACACTGTGTGGAGGCTTCCTGGTGGATGTATTTTGTCAAATGTTTCTCTTAATACTTGTGTCCCAACATCTACCAATAAGCGACACAACCGCGCATAATTGGTTCTTTCCTTGTTGGAGGTAAATGATGACGCCATGACGAGGCAGTCAGTGAAATCCTACAACAATTATCATAATGGTAATTGAGTTTACAACATTAGATCTAGATCGTTAACCGTATTTAGCCCGGGAAAAGGAGCGGGAATTTTAGGAGGTGGGGGAGTAGGATCTTAAAGTGACCCAGGGACCTTGCTGATCTCAAACTTAAACAGTATTGAAGCTTAAGTACAATGTACAGTCTCCAGCGTCCGCTTAATACAGAGTGTCCGTTCAAAAACAGCTTCTAATATGTTGTGCAATAAAAGTTAATTACTAACCCTTCTGTAAGAAAGTGTAGACTGAAAACTGCTCATAGCACAATGTCCAATCAGTCAATGCATCAATCTTGAATGAGCACTCCTGGGCAATCTTGAGTTAGAGTGTCTCAATGAGGCTTACGAATGTTAAGAACTCTCAGCGTCTCAATGGCCATGATTAAATTGATAGAAAAGAAAGGTAAAGGTGAAATGTATCTCAAAAACTAGAGGCCAATCTCTCTTCTAAGGCGAATGTTAAAATTGCAATAAAACTGTCGTTAAAAAGGTTAGAAACATTCCTGATAATCAATTAAATGCGCTTATGTTAAGTTCCGTTCACTCTTTGATTGCACCAGAATTATATAGATGATATTATGTTTTATACCAAAAAGAAAAATTTATCTGGTCTCTTTCTGGCTATTGATTTCGAAAAGACGTTTGATTCTCTTGGACCTTCTTAAATAAGGCTTTGTTAGCCTTTAACTTCGGTCAATCATTTATCAAATGGGTTAATATGTTTTATTTTAATATCCAAAGTTGCGTCATGAATAATAGCTTTTCTTCTGCTCACTTTGATGTAAAACGAGGGGTATGACAGGGTGATCCACTATCCCCCTATCTTTTCATTATTGCTCTCGAAACACAAACTGTATACGTTAGGGGCAGTTTAAAGGCACTAATATTCGAGATGAACGTGAAGTTAAATTAACTGCTTTTGCTGATGATATGACCACCTTTCTGAAAGACGACCAGTCTGCTGAAAAGCAAGCTGGAAGCTTGTTACCTTGGTACTTCCTCTCCCACTGATTTTCATGTCAATGTCAATGTGGACATCAAGAACTGCATTGAGATTTTAGGTATCGTTTTTTTCGTATAATAAAAAAAGCAGCTAAATTAAATTTTGAATCAATTTTGAGTTCTTTGAAAAAGAAACTTAATTTATGAAGATCTAGCAATTTAACTGTTTTGGGCAGGGTGCAAATTGTCAAAACATTCGCTATTCCAAGTTTCTTTATCATGCATCACAATTACCTCTTTCGAATGAAATAATTAATTGCGCCAACAAAATCATCTATGATTTTATAAGGCAAGGCAAGGAAAAAGTCAAACGACGGGCTTTAATAAATAATATTGAAATTGAGGTCTTAAATTGATACCGTTGGAATCTCTTATTCAATCCCAGAAAATATCTTTTTCTAAGCGCTACGCTGACCCCGAATATGCTGCGGAAACTTGTCCTATAGACATACTTTTAAAGCCGGTTGCAGGACCTTATCTTCTAGAGCGCATTTTTCGCCTCAGCAATCTTCCAAGTTAGCCCCTTCAATGAAGAATGCTTAACATTACAACCACTCCGAATCTAGTTGAGGACATAGGCGTACGGGCATTTTTTGCCGGCGGGGGAAGGGGGGGGGGGGGGAGGGGTGAACCATTTGCCTAAAGATTCTTACAAGTTGCCCAATTCTTTACGAAACAGTCGAAAGGAAACAAGGGTCATACGATGCAGTATCAATGGCGTACATATAAAGTGAAATTATTCTGACTTACATATGAATCTATCATATGACCTCAAAGAACACTTTAAAACTTGAAAGAGATAGCTCTCTGTTCCAATTCGACGGCCGAAGATTGAATACAGAGTTGGCATATGCCCTTTCAATGTCAATAGTGCAATGTTGCTGACACGTTGTTGCCCCATGGTGCTGCGGAGGTAAGTTTTTTTTATCGGCGCAACGCAGTGAATGGTCGCACTCCTGACCACGATGTAGCAGGTATCACTGCAAGGATATGCACCAACTTAGAAAACTCTGGAAATATATTTAATGGATCATTCTCTTGAATAGTCTCTAGCATTCTGAAACAGTCATGCAAGCTAATCCATGCACGCGACAAAAACTCGCCTACATTTTCTGCTCGACGTCCAGAATCTCGCCGTCGATGTTGTAAAACTTAGCAATGCGGCAGAAAATTTCTTTATCAGGTGTTGCACTGTCACAGGTATTTCCCAAAGCACAGAGGATTTCCTGGTCATTTCCGCTAAAACTGAGTTCAAGCTCGGACAGCACCTTGTCGATGGAAGCATAGTAAGTGTTAATACGGTGGTGCGATTCCGGTGTCAACTGCGTTTGTCGTTGCGCGTGTTCACCTACAAGGGCTTGAAGGCGGTGCGATGGCACTTGTCTAGGTGCCCTGGCCTTTTGCCCTGACCTCTCTCAATTCAAACTGAGAATTGGTCATGATCAGCCACAAAAAAAAAAAAAAAAATAGAAATATGTATATCAACTCATGATCCCCTTTACCAACGACCAGACGCTCGTCACGTGCTAGGCAATCGCTGTCTCGTGTGAATTTAAGTTGGCTCAAAACAGTTTCCAGCACTTATAATTGGATGGGTCCTTATAACCATACTGGTTAACAAAAAAAAATCATGATATAACTCGGATCTTGCGGAGGCAGGGATCCATAGAACTTGTGATATGGACATGGAAGTTTTTATACGTGGTCGGATTTGCAGCTCAAGAATCGTCAGCCCAGAAATCTCCTCTTTTGGCATGGGTTAATAGATGCTATTCTTACTAAATGGAAAAAGAAAGGGTTAAAATCTAAGGCGGCAGCACATATTCCCCCTTTTGACCCTCTCCAGTCTTTCCATTATAACTTGGTTCTAAATTCTGCAAAAGTCTTTGTTTCAGAAATGAATACCAAACGATGTATGAAACACATGTGTCTGATTTACGTGAAATCCCCACAGCACAGTCTAGATTTAACGAAATGTCTCACGATTCTGAGCTAATGTGGAATAAAATTTACAGCTTGCGCCTCCAGGTCGCGTTGTTTACATATACGTGAGATTTTCAGTATAAAATTTTGAATAGAATATTCTTTACTAATTCTAAATTATTTATGCTTAAACTAGTTGAGACACCTTTATGTTCATTCTGTGGTAAGGACGAGGAAACCCCCGACTCAACATCTTTTTGTACTCTGTCAACTCTCTAGAGCTTGAATGCGGTATCAGATGAAACGCTTCCAGATCTAACCAATCGAGTTAATATTATGTTTGGTTTATTTGATGTCGAGAATCACTTTATGCTTTTGAATCATTTTGTGTTAATAGCAAAGCAGACCATTTTTCTCTGCAGACGGATATCTATTGCTCTGAGCCTTATTATCTTCCTCGCACATCTTAAAAGATTTTTAGAATAGAAGAATACCTTGCTAAATAAAAGAACACATTAAATCTGCACCTTGTGAAATGGGGAATACTTCACGGTTTAAATTAGCTTGCGTAGCCTTTGCCTCTTACTTTTCTTATTACACTGTAATTTATTTAATACGTTTGTCATTTATATATTTATTTATTTACTTACTTTATTCCTGTATTTATTTGTTGTAGTTTACTGTAGGGTCTTTATGCAGATACCGGAAAGCTTTGTATTCTTCGTAACTTGGGATTAGTCTTTATTTGGAGTTGTTTTGTTTCCTGTCTTTTATTTCTTTTGTTTTACGTAAGCTTACGTAATCTGGGCACTGGTACTCACAGTAGGAACCATAAAGTACAAGAGATAAGCACTTAGGTTTAACTGCTGAACAATGCTAAAGGAGTCTCAGTTGAACCTTTAGAAGTAAAAAGCCTTGAAGTGTTCGCTTATTGAAGGTTTTGTGCGATAAAATAGTTTAATATTGGTGTCCGCGAATGGACATGTACAGTAACTAAAGGGACACTAAAGGCGCCATCGCGTGCGGCACACGTGTGTACATGCTGCGAAGATTTTTGCGGGTGAAATGGCGTCCGAAAATCCCGAATTTTTTTTTTCTTTTTATGTTTTTGGTCCACAACTGAATACGTTTAACCCAGTTCGATGTTTGTTTAATTATTCTCGTGGTAGGCTGCTTCAGTTTGACTGGAGTAAGACAGTGTCGAATTTAGGTGTGTCACACTTCATATCGCTGACTAAGTTGTGTTCCGCAGCTTCCCTTACACGAACTTCACATTACTCCACTCTAAATTTCACATATGTTGAAGATAACGGCTTTTCCATAACACAGCAAACTTAGAACTTAGTTTTAGTGTGCTGCAGAATGTTTTAGGGACTGTTCATTAATTATACGTAGGGGTGGGCTGGAGGAAAATTAAGCAATATCAAATTTTTTTTTCCTACCCCCCTCATGGACTGTAAATTTTTTTAAGACTCCCCCCAATTTCCCTCAGATATATTTCAGAGCCTCCCCCCCCCCCCCCCCTCCCCTACCTTCACCTCTCCTTCAACCTCAACCAATAAAAAAAAATAACAATTATCTACCTAGTGGACAGCAACAGTTGAAGCACTGCCAGCCACTCTACCGGACCGCGTAGTGACTGTTTCTGGTATTATAATAAATTCCCC